>CAUVYP010000334.1:0-28718 GCA_963556195.1 Sepiola atlantica | reverse complement strand
CGTTTCGACTGACAAAGTGGCGTAGATGTTCAAGTGCTTGGGCTTGACACCCAAGAGCATTGGTGCAGCGTCGAACGGCTTCGCCAGCAGGACGCACGGCTTGAGCGCCACATATGGGACAATGAGTTGGGAAGGTATAGGGTTGGCTGTCCGCTCGCCGAGCATCTAAATCAACGGAAACGATTTGCGGTATTACATCGCCAGCGCGTTGTATCACAACGATATCGCTTTCTCGGATGTCCTTGCGTTCTAGCTCGTCTTGGTTGTGCAGTGTCGCCCGACTGACGATGACACCGCCGAGGTTAACTGGTTTCAGGTTTGCAACGGGGGTAAGGGCTCCTGTACGACCGACTTGGATGCTGATGTCATTCAGGCGGGTTTTGGCTTGTTCCGCAGGAAATTTGTGCGCAATGGCCCAGCGTGGTGCCCGGCCTGCAACCCCCATACGTTCTTGCCAATCAAAGCGGTTGAGCTTGTAAACAACGCCGTCGATGTCATAGGGAAGATCAGCACGCTGGGTGTAAATACCATTATAAATATCCAAGACGTCTGCTGTTGTGTAAGCTAGTTGACTGAGGGGGTTTGTGACAAACCCCAGAGATTTTAAGAACGTCAGCATGTCGGCTTGCGTGTTTGCGATGGGGACGCTTGTTTCACCCAAAGCATAGGCGAAAAACCGTAGCGGCCGACTAGCTGTAATACGGGTATCTAGTTGTCGAAGCGAGCCAGCAGCAGCATTTCGAGGGTTCGAAAATTGTTTTTTATTGTCATCCGCCAAGCTTTTGTTGAGGTCAAAAAAACCATTTCGGTCCATGTAAACTTCGCCGCGTACTTCTATGACGTTGGGAATATTCGCGGCTTGAAGATGTTTGGATATATCGTCGATTGTTTGAAGATGTTTGGGTATATCGTCAATTGTTTGAAGATGTTTGGGTATATCGTCGATTGTTTGAAGATGTTTAGGTATATCGTCGATTGTTTGAAGATTTGCGGTAATATCTTCACCAATTTGACCATCTCCGCGTGTCGCGCCTTGAACCAAAATACCGTTTTCATAGCGAAGGCTGGCACTGAGACCATCAATTTTTGGCTCGGCCATGATGGCAATGGGTTCTTCATCACTCAGCGATAAAAAGCGCCTGGAGCGGGCGATGAATTCTTCGACATCTTTTTCATCAAAGGCATTCCCGAGCGAAAGCATGGATCGGGCATGTGTTACCTTGGAGAAGGGTGTCTGTTTTTCTGGCGTAATACCAACACCCAAAGCGGGATCTTGAGTGTCGATGAGGTCGGGGTATTTTGTAACCAGCATATCCAGCCGTTTCTGGAGTGCATCGTATTCGGCATCACTGATAATGGAGTTATTGTCTGAGTGGTAATAGGCAAGGCGGTGTTTTTTAATTTCTGCCGATAATGCCTTGGCCAACGTGTACGCAGGTTCGCGTCCGAGAAAAGCAATTTGATCCAAATCAATGTTTAAGTCTTGTGACACGTTGCGTTACTTTCATCACTTATTTAAAGGACTGTGGGTGTAGATATAACCATCAAATCCATAGCTTCGATTTCGTCATTTGTTGGGACGATATGTATTTAAGAAGCAGATCACTCAACCTTCAAGCAAGTCTTGTGCAGCGGCCATTGTATGGGGGGTGATGCTGCTACCAGCCAACATGCGTGCAATTTCTTCTTGGCGTTCCATCGGGGATAAGAGATCAATGTGGGTTGTGGGTAAACCCGTTTTTACCGATTTGGTAACGCGTAGATGCTGTCGGCCTTTTGCGGCGACTTGGGGGCTATGGGTAATGGTGAGAACTTGCACGTTTTCAGCCAATTGTTGAAGGCGTTTCCCCACAGCCGATGCTGTTGCACCGCCGACGCCTGTATCGACTTCGTCAAAGATCAAGGTTGGAAGTGTGTTATCGCTGGCTAATGCAACTTTTAAAGCCAGCAAAAAGCGTGATAGCTCACCGCCTGAAGATATTTTGCTAATCGGGCCTGGCTTGATGCCAGGATTGGTCGTTGCAGTAAATTGGATATTTTGTCGGCCATTTTCACCCCACTCGTTCTCGGGTAAGTCTGATAGCTGTGTGATAAAGTGGGCATTCTCTAACTTTAATTTCGGCAGTTCTGCATTAACAATTTCATCCAATTTCTCAGCTCCAGCGCTCAGCTTTTCTGCCAAAATATTGGCGCTTTTACGCCAGTCATTTTCACGGTCAATGATCTCAAGACGTAATTTGTCCAAGTGACCGCTTTGGTCGCTAAGGTTTTCCAGTGCCTTTTGCTGTCTTTCCAAAATTTGGGGCAGGTCATCAACATTCCCCCCATGTTTTCGGGCGACACTGCGCAGGGTAAATAGACGCTCGTCCGTTTTGGCTAATTCGCTTTCGTCACCTTCGATGTTAAGGGCGTTCAACGATTCGATTGCAACGCTTAAATTTGCGCTTGCAGCATTCAAACTTTCCAGAACATTATCAAGGCCATCACCAATTTTATTCGACAGCCTGTCCAGTAATCCGAGTGTCCGCATAACTTGGGTTTCGGCTCCCGTATCTGTGTTTCCTAGCAGCTCAAGTGACTCGCTTGCTGCTCCACGCAAGGACTCGATATTCATCAGTATTTGCCGGCGGTTACTGAGCTCGGTCTCTTCACCTGGGCTAGGGTTCAGGTTTTCCAATTCATTGACGCAATAGCGTAGGTAATCTTCTTGTTGCCGACCATGTTGGATATCTTCTTCAGCCTGAGCAAGAGCGGCCTTTGCTTGTCGCCAAGAGCGCCAATCTGCTTGCATCCGAGTATTTTCAATCTCGCAGCGGCAGAAAGCAACCAAGATTTTTCGGTGTGAGGTCGTATCCAATAGTCCGTGAGAATCAAATTGTCCTTGAATTTCAACCAATACAGGGCCTAATCGTTTAAGCGCGTTGACACTGGTTGGCACGTCGTTGACATATACGCGGCTGCGCCCACCTTCTTGGAATGTTCTGCGTAATATAAGTTGGTCTTCAGCAACAGGAAGATCAAGTTCCCGTAACTCGTGGTAAACGGGGTGACGCTTGGGTAACTGAAAGGTAATACTAATACTTGCTTGGCTGGCTCCTTGTCGCACCAAGCCTTGGCTGGCTCGCAGCCCCAAGGCAAGTCCGATAGCATCAAGCAAAATGCTTTTACCAGCACCAGTCTCGCCAGTGAGCACTGTGAGCCCATGTCTGAGTTCAAGGGTCAGGTTGTGGATGAGGACAAAGTCTTTGATGCTAAGCATGGTAAGCATTGGAGTACACCGTTTGCATTTCGTCCAAGTTGTTGGCTTTAAAGGATGCCGATATAGTGGAACAAAACAAGATCAAAAACAACATGGAAAACCTGAAAAGGTCTGTATCCAATCTTTTTGCTCTGACTTTAATGTTTGGCGGAGTAATTTTCTAGGCGTTCCAAAGTCCAGATGTAATGCGTTGGGGAAAAACCCTTGTCCACTGCCTCGCAGTTAGATGGATGTGCTTGCCTTAACGTTATGATTAAATCAGTAATTTCGTACAAATGTTCTCATTTTCTGATTCAGTATGGTTGGAAATTACTCTGGGTAATTTCTTTAGAAGGTAATTTCTTTAGAGTTTTATAAAGAAATTATCCGAGCGGCTTCCTGGTTTTTCCCCTGAGGTTTCCCCTGGTTTTTCCCCTGAGATTCCCCCTGAATTTTTCTGTGGTTTTGTTGGTTTATTAAGTCGTAGGCTTGTCTGTACCATGGGCTTGTTGGGTAGTTATTCCCCAAAATTTTTGCATAGACTTCGGCTTCCTGTCGAATTCCTAACGACAAGTAGGATTCGACTAGGCGATACAATGCTTCTTCGACGTAAACAGTGATATCAAACTCTTTTACAATAGTTTGATATCGTGCGATGGCACCGTAGAAATTCTGTTGATTTTGAAGGGTTCTACCCAGGCGAATTTCTGTTGCGGCAAGCTGTGTTTTAGCCGCCAATATTCGTTCTTCGGCCTCTTGTTTATATTGGCTATCAGGACGTTGTTTGAGTAGGCGATTGAAGCGTAGAATACTGAGTTTGGTGTCACTCGGGTCCAAGCCTTCTGTACTAATTTGAACAAAGGAAGACATAGCGCTCAAGTAGTAAGCATGGTCTATTTGTGGATGACCTGGGTTTTTACGGATAAATTCTTCTATCTGGGGGACTGCTTTTTCATACTCACCTTCATCAAAATAAGCTTCTCCTTGGCGCAATTGCCCTAGTGCTGCGAAGGGGCTGTCTGGGTAAAGTCGTTCAATGAGATCGTGAATATAAGCTGACCAATCATATTTATTGATTAAACGCTCTCCATTGCGTTCACCTCGGATTGGGACGTTGGTTGTACCCATCCGTAAATCTTCGGCATAAGCATACATTTCAGCTGGTGGAATACTGCCTGCTTCAATGCGATCAATATAGTCGGTGAAACTTGCACAGGCCCAGGCCATTAATAAAATAAAGGCGATTGCGAAAAATCTGTATAGTTTAAACGGTTTTATGAGCATTTTAAAAAGCAGGCTATATTTCGGCACCCATCAGAGGCTTTGAGACATAAATTTTTTAGGCGTGATGATAGCAAGTGGTCAACGTTGATAAAGGATGTAGCGCGTTCGTTACAGTGTTTAAAGCAATTTTAGTAAATCATAATATTATATTTTTGGTTCGAAATGGCTTTCAAACAAAGACTTAAAGCGTTTTTTCCTTAGTAAAAGAGTAAAACGCTTTAGAAGGTTGTTGCAGCATTATTGCGCGGCTGGAAATCGACGGAATGGCTTTGCGAATGTGGGTTGTTTGATGGTTTATGTGGGCTTTCGTGTGTATTTTCAACTGTTAAGCTTGATTCGAAAACGGGGTAGTCATCGTTTATTTGAGATTTACTGACGTTGACCCAGGAATATGAGTCACGCGATTCCATCACGGCGTGCAGCAGCATGGCGTGCATTTTGTGACCACTTTTATAGCCTTTAAAATGCCCTAGTATAGGAGCCCCGACCAAGTGCAAGTCACCGATGGCGTCAAGAATTTTGTGCCGGACACATTCATTGTCGAACCGTTTTCCTTCCCGTGAAACCACAGTGTTGTCATTGAAAATCAAGGTATTCTCTGGGCCAGCACCAAGGGCAAGACCAGCAGCGTGCAAGCCTGCTTTTTGCTTAAGCTCACCAAATGTTCGCGCTGGTGCAATGTCTTTTATATAGCCACTGTAACTCAGCTCAAAAGACATCGACTGATGGCCGATTACTGGATTTTCGAAGTCGATCTCCATATCATAGCGGCACCCTTCATAGGGTGAAAGTTCTACCCACTTTTCATCTTGGGTGATGCGGATAGACTTGCGTATTTTCAAACCCCGGCGTGGTGCGTTTTGCTCGACGAAACCGACAGAGCGAAATGCATCGACAAAACCAACAGCAGAACCATCCAACAATGGTACTTCTGTATCGCTACAATGGATGAACACATTGTCCAGGTTGCAGGCTCTAATGGCCGACATCAGGTGTTCAACCGTTCTGATTTTGTTGCCACGATCTCCCCGAAGCTCGGTACACAAAACCGTATTGAGAATGTTGGTCCAAAGAGCAGGGATGGTAGAATTTTTGCGTTTGCTCTGTTCGTTTAAGAAGACAACACCTGTGTTTTCAGGGGCAGGTGTCAATGTTATTCTGCAATCACGTCCTGTATGCAAGCCAGAGCTTTCCAGTACTACCTGACTTTTAAGTGTTTTCTGGCTAAGCACGTCCGCTCCTTTGAACCTCCACAAGTATGCTGATGTGTGGGGGATATCGTTTTTACTTTGCTGGCTTATCATAGCCTATAAAGGTCGTACAAGAAGAAGGGACGTAATTTTATTTGAATGTATCATTTGCCAAGCCGTCAAAATGATATTGGCAAATGAGCTTAAATTTTTAATTGTGCTGGCGGCGTAAAAACGCAGGAATATCCATCAGCAAGCCATCATCGGGCTCATCAATAAAATTGTTATTAGTAATTGTATGAATTTTCTGTTCGGTTGCTTGTACCATTCGAGCAGAATTTGTACTGTTCGCCTCGGAACTTGCTTGTGATTGAGGCGCGTTTATTGCCGAGCCACCATTATAGATGGGGGGCTGCATCGTCGTCGTTGTTTTGTTGGAATCAGCTGGGTGGCGAGCCTGTTGACCTCCCCCTGGACCCGATGGTGGCCAATCAAATCCGTTGCTCTCTGTCGTCGCGGTCGTGCTTGACCCAGTGTTGTTCGACGTTTCTGTGGGGGCATTTTCACGGTTATGGGGTTTCGCAGCGTTGCTAATCATTTGCCGCATTTGCCCAAAGATACTGTTGGCAACGATTCCTGAGTCGCTATTCGGTTGTGCATTACGGGGGGGAAGTGTGCTTTGTGGCTGGTTTTCCATCCCTCTCATATGAGGTTGCTCTGGACGCAGGACAGGGCGGCTTTTGGGCTGGTTTTGGTGAATTTGCTGAGGATTAGCCGCTGACGGTGGGTTATGTCTTCCATGGAGTGAGTTTAATTCATTCAGCCTTGTTGCAGCGTCATTTTCTGCTTGGATATGCGCTTGTAGGGCAGCTCGCTCGCGTTCATAGGCTTCTGTGCTTCGCTTCGCGTCTATCAAAGCTTGTTCATAGGCGGTTATGCGGTTGGCTTCATGCCCGTGGTCGCTGGATGATTGTGTATAGGCTGTTGCAGCTAGCGGCGGATTCGTAACAGCATGTTCTTGCGCTTGGGAAGCGGTGGCGTATTGCTGTGGTGCAGGGTGAGCTCCCAGTTGCTCGGAAAAGGCCGTAAGGTTTGCCGCTTTTAATTCGTTTATAGCTTGGGAATCGCGATGCGTTGGCATTGGTGCGTGCTGGGACGGATGCGAAATTGGCTGATGATTCGGCTGTTGATAATGGGGATGATAGGTATCAGATGTTGCGGTCATATCGCTTGCTTTGGGCGATAATTTTTCTTCTAGCTCAATATTTTGTTCAGGAAAATAAGACGTTCCGAAATTAAGTGTTGGCTCTGCCACCTTTGGAGGAATTTGCTGCATCATTGGCGGTTTTGGTGCTGGTGAGAGCGAATCTATTGAAGAAGCTTCAGCCGTCCCTAGCGTCGTATGGTCTGGTTCCTGAGACTCTTCCGAATGCGATTCAGTCATACTCAGGTTCACAGATGCTTCCAATCCAGTTGTGATCACAGAAACCCGAAGGCGTCCATTGAGTTCAGGATTATGGCATTGGCCGACCATGATCGCAGTGTCATTGGGGATTTCCGCTCGGACGCGGGTTGCGACCTGCTCGACTTCGTAAAAAGTGAGATCTTCTCCAGCACTGATGTTGATCAGCACGCCTTTTGCCGACATTAAGTCCATATCTTCGAGCAATGGATTCGTGATGGCAAGTTCAGCGGCGCGTTTTGCACGTCCTTCCCCTTCGGCTTCACCAGTCCCCATCATCGCTTTGCCCATATTGGTCATCAAGGTACGAACATCAGCAAAATCTAAATTCCACGCTCCAGTGCCAACAATAAGGTCTGAAATGGCACGGACGCCGTTATAAAGCACTTCGTCAGCCATTTTCATGGCATCGGCAAACAATACTTTTTCGCTCGTGATTCGATGCAAATGCTGATTGGGAATCACAATCATTGTGTCGACGCATTGGTTGAGTGCATTGATACCAATATTGCCTATTTCTTGGCGCTTGATGCCTTCAAACTCGAAGGGTTTTGTAATAACACTAACGGTCAGAATACCGGATTCTTTTAGCTCTCGGGCGATTTCTGGAGCGGCTCCTGAGCCTGTGCCGCCCCCCATTCCTGCTGTAATGAACACCATATGAGCGCCATCAAGAATATCCAAAATCCGATCCATACTTTCTTCAGCAGCCGCTTTGCCGACGGCAGGGTCGGCGCCAGCACCCAAACCTTCTGTCAACGTGTCACCCAACTGTATCTTTGTCGGGGCTAAATTGTCGGCTAGCGCTTGCGCATCCGTATTGGCCACAACAAATTCAACGCCCTGAAGGTTGGCTTGAATCATGTTGTTAACGGCATTACCGCCAGCACCGCCGACACCAAGAACGACTAGTTTTGGTCTGATGACCGTATTTTCGTCTGGTACAGACAGGCTTAAACGGCGACTATCATTTTCGATGTTTGAAATGGGCTTTGGGATACAATGGTTCATAGTGTCGACCTCCTATGCTGTCGACAATCTCAAAAAGAGGAAAAAATTTTCAGAATGCAAAATACAATTGATTTGTGTAAGCGAGTGCAAAAATTATGCGATTAATCTTAGATGTTAGAAAAACTATGGTGTAAGAGGAAAAAAAAGGGTTATGGAGCGATATTAGATCGAAACCATGGGAATTTATTCTGATGATGTGCCGCAGACTTGGCGGAGTCGAATACCTGTGTATTTTTGGTTTCAAGATTTTGTTTGAACTGATTTTTTTGAGCAAAGTAAACGGCGCCAATGCTCGTCGCGTGGTTTGGTTGTAAGCGCATGTGGCTAATGCCTTGCAGAGAAGTGGGACGGCCTAGCCGGGTTGCCCGGCCTAACCGCAACGCAACATAATCTTTTATGCCCACCAACCCCGAACCTCCTCCAGTGAGAACGACCCGCTTAGCTGTAAAGGGCAAAAGTTTTGGGTGATCCAAGCGTTTGGCAATTTTATCAAATAATTCGTCCAGCCTTGCTTGGAGGATATCGACTAAATAGGCGCGGTTCACACGTGCTGGTGCTTCATAGGGATCAATACTTGTTACGCTAATGTCTACGCTACCGTCTGTTGGGCGTAAAAATGCTGCACCATGGAGGCATTTGATGCGTTCTGCATCGCTTAATGAGCAGCTAAGAGCGGCGGAAAGATCGCTGGTCAAAACGTCACTGCCTGCTGGGAGGACTTCGAGGTGGACAGGATTTCCGCCATGGAACGCAGCAATGCTTGTGCAATTTGCTCCTAAATCAACCAGGGTCGTGCCTTGTTCGCGTTCTTCATCGCTTAATGCACCAAATGCTGAAGCCAATGGACCGACAACGACATCCACAACATTCAAGTGACAGCGTTCGACGCAATTGATGATACTTTGTATGGGACCATGCTTTGCACTGACGGTTACATATGTTGTTTTCATGGATTGCGCGATCATGCCAGTGGGGTCGACGATTCCGCTTTGCCCGTCTAGGGAATAGCCAATTGCACGTGTGAACATACGCCGCGAGCCAGTTGCGGTCTGGTCTAATTCGTGATCCAGTGGTTTTTTTGCATAGACATGCAAGCTTTCAAGGTGATTGGATGTGACGGCTGTCCCACCAATGTCTGTTTCCAGCTCGATCAAGCGGCTTCGTGGCCTTCCCGCATTGGTTATCAAAAGAACACGCTCGACAGTTTCGCCAGCAATTTCTTCGGCTTGATTGATCGCATTCAGTATACTTTGTTGTGCAAGAGTGCTGTTAACAACATTACCGACTTCGATGCCATCAGCTCGACGACTCCCAATGCCTAGAACGCGGATGGGGTTTTTACCATCGGCAAAGCACACTAAGCACGTAACCGTCGACGAGCCAACATCAAGGGCAGCAAACAGCCCCTTTAGACGGGCCAAAGATCGGGATTTTGGACGGCCAAAACCAAACATAAATTGGATCCAAAGATCAGTTTAAAAATAAAATTTAAAATCAATACACCGATCGGCCACTATAATATTGAGAACGAGCCATCGGTAAAATTATGCGCTATTAAAGCCCAATTATCATATATCTGTCAATTTGTTATTAGGGGCTGTTACATTTTCATCGCTATCTACAGGTGTATCGATTGTGAAATTCACAGGATTGGGCATCAGATCATGGGCGGAGGTGACAATAATCCGGTCAGGTAATCGTAGGTCAACTGTTTTGATATTTCGGTCTAAAAGACGGCTGCGACGTTGAGTTTCCGCCAAAAGGCTCCACGCCTTTTGGACGTCGTTGTCGGGTAATTTTACAATAACCTCACCGATAAGCATAATATCCCATCGACGGTCTCCGACACGTGTTGCCGCCAGTGTTTGTTCTAACAATTCGGGCTCACCTTTGAGCATGTTGAAAAGCGTGTGGCTGTGTTTGGGGGCATTCAAGCCTGTCACGATGGGCAATTGGTCGGCAAAAGGTTCAACTGGTGCCCCCAGAATTTCAATGCCATTTTCATCAATCAATCGGTGCATGCCGTTATTTTGCCAAATCGCAACGGGCACGCGCTCAACCAGATTGATTTGCAGCTTGTCAGGCAGGATGCGTTCTACGCTCGCGGTTTCCACCCAAGGCAATGTTTCTAAGCGTCGTTTAACGGCTGCTGGATTAAGACCTAAAATAGCATCACCATTACGCGCGCTGATTGCTTCGATAACGTCGTCAAGAGAGGTATAACCGCGACCGTTCACCGAAACGTCATCAATTGTAAGCCCTAAGATGCTGCTGGAGCTTTGAATGCTGTTTGCAACGCGAAAGACGTAAACGTCCATCCGCCCTGAACTCCACATCCATAGAGTGATGATGGATAAGCTCAAAATAAATAGTGCTGGAACTGCTAAACCCCAAACAAATCGAAGCAGTTTTTTAGAGCGATTCTGCATCACACGCTTTAAACGTTCGCCCAATTGATCGTTTAAATCATCTGGTCGGCCAAATAAATTTTGCTCGTTTGGCTCAGACGGTATGACGCTGGATAGATCGTTCTCAGAATTCGCATCTTCAATAAAATTGGATAGCTCCTCTCTATCAGCTTCAAGGGATTCCAAAGCAGGTTCTTTTCTGGAATCCAATAAGTCATCAAAGCTATCTGGAGCAGGTTGCTGAGACGGTGCTAGTGCCGTTCTATTTGGGGTATCAACAGGGGCAAATTTGGAAAAAAAATCGTCCAAAGCCATAAGCTTACTCAAGAAATCACTGCGCTCGTTTCAAACCATTTACCAATGAGCAAGGGGTTGAAAACCGTTGAGCTGTAAAAATATAATAGTGATTATGCGTATTAGATTGATATTGGTCCAGAATTAGACAAGCGCGTTGGGTGATTATTACGCCACCTGTTGCGCACAAGCGTCAGCTTTGTGCATTTCGATCACTTGATAAAAACGTCGACATTTTTATTATCTTCGTAAATACCCACCCGCCTGATCTCCCATTCCAGCAGAATTCCTTGGCTTTCGAACACGCGTGCGCGGATGGTTTCACCCAATGTTTCCAATTCGTAAGCACTGGCACGGCCTTGATTTGTCAGAAAATTACAGTGCATTTTGCTTACTTGTGCGTCTCCTATTTTAAAGCCCCGCATACCGGCAGCCTCAATGCATTTCCAAGCACTGCCGCCCAAGGGGTTTTTAAAAGTTGACCCGCCCGTTCTCTCTTTGATGGGCTGAGTACTTTCACGCTGGTTTTGGATATGCTTGATGGCCAGGGCTTCTTTTTCTGGCGTACTTGTTTGGCCCTGGAAAGTTGCTTGGACAAACAACCAGGCTGGGTCTAGCGCGCAATGGCGGTAGCTGTGACCAAAATCAGTCGGGGACAGTTCCGTTCGTTTTCCTTGGGGTGAAATGGCTTTGCCAGAGACCAGGCAATCTTTTGTTTCACAGCTGTGGGCACCTGCATTCATGCGAAGCGCCCCTCCGATGGTTCCAGGAATGCCTGCAAAAAACGACAGGCCACCGATACCTGCTTTTGAGGCTTGTTGGGCAACGCGAGAATCAAGCGCAAAAGCACCAGCAGTAATGCGATTATTGTTCGGATCAACGGTGATTTGCCCAAAACTTGCGTTGAGCCGTATAACAACGCCTGGAATGCCGCCGTCTCTGATCAACAGGTTTGATCCAACACCGAATATTATCACTGGGATGTCGGGGGGGACATTAGAGATGAAAAATGCTAAATCTTCAGCATCTTTTGGTTTAAATAAAACCTCCGCAGGGCCACCAACGCGAAACCAAGTAAGCGCGGCAATGTTGCTGTTTTCGCGGTAGGTTCCACGAACGGGTGGCAGACGGTCAACCAGATTTCTGTTAAACATTAAGGTGTTTTGCCTTGTTTGTTCATTTGTTCATTTGTTCATTTGCTCATTGTCTCAAGCGAATCGCGGAGTTGTTGAGGCAAGTCGTTTGCCCAATGTGTGATGGATCCAGCGCCTAGGCAGACAACCAATCCGCCATCATTATGATGCTTTATCAACATTTGTGCTAAATGGCTTTGATCATGCAATGGATGCGCAGATCGATGCCCATGGGCGCGCAGTCCTTGCACCAAATGCTGTTTGTCAATGCCTTCTATAGGCTGTTCGCCTGCAGCATGAACGTCGGCGACGATGACTTCATCGGCATCGTTAAAACAGGTGCAAAAATCATTGAATAAACTGCTTAACCTGCTGTAGCGATGGGGTTGAACAACGGCGATACCTTTCGTTCGCCTGCTGCGATTCTAGCGGCTTTGAGGACGGCTGTAATTTCAACAGGATGGTGGCCATAGTCATCAATGACTGTGAAGGAACCAGCATCACCTGTATGAGTAAAACGCCGTTTCACACCACCAAAATTTTTAAAGCCATAATAGATGGTTTCTTTGTCAATTCCAAGCTCGTGTGCGATGGCCAATGCGCTTAATGAGTTGAGGACATTGTGTTCACCAAACATCGGTAAGTAAATATCCTGGTAAGAGACAGGGTTTGCGTCGCGTTGACGAATTCGAACGTCGAACCGCATGCCAAGGTTTTCGTGCCGAATGTTTTCAGCACGTACATCAGCCTGGGCGTTGGTCCCGTAAGTGACGACACGGCGATCGCTTATTTGGGGCAGCATGCTCTGGACTGTCGGGTCATCAACGCAGACCACAGCCATGCCGTAAAACGGAATGTTGTGCAGGAAGTCCATAAATGCCTGGTGTAATTTGTCGATGCTTCCATAGTGATCTAAATGTTCGGGGTCGATGTTGGTCACGATACTGATGGTCGAAGGCAAACGTAGAAAGCTTCCATCGCTTTCGTCAGCTTCGGCGACAAGCCAATCGCCTTCACCTAAACGAGCATTCGTGCCGTAAGCATTGATAATACCACCATTGATGACAGTGGGGTCTTTGTCGGCTGCATCCAGCAGGCTAGCGACCAAAGATGTTGTGGTGGTTTTACCATGTGTCCCGCCAACCGCGATAGACCATTTAAGGCGCATGAGTTCGCCCAACATTTCTGCACGACGAACAATGGGTAGGGCCAATTTGCGTGCCGCATGCACCTCTGGATTGTCGTTTTGAACCGCAGTTGAAATGACTAAAACGTCTGCATTTTTGATGTTTACTGCGTCGTGGCCTTCAAAAACCGTGATGCCTTTTTGACGTAATCGTACAACGTTCACACTGGAACTCAAGTCGCTTCCTTGAACTTTGTAGCCTAGATTATATAAAATTTCTGCAATACCGCTCATGCCAATGCCGCCGATGCCGACAAAGTGAAAGGTGCCAATATCCAATGGTATTTGTCGCATGCCAGTACTTGTACGGATTACGCTTTTGTTGGCTTGATTCACGTCAAGTTAAACTCCGATATGGCAAGAGATGCGATGCTGTCAGCCGCCCCTAAGATTGCCTTTGATTTTGCATTTTTGGCTTTATGCGTTAATTGCTCAGGCTTATCTAGAACGTTGCGCAATATGTCAGCAAGACCGCTAGGCGCGACCTCGTTTTCTGGTACAATCCAAGCCGCATTATTTTCCTGTAAATAGCGGGCGTTATGGCTTTGTTGCCCATCAGCGTGTAAACCCAGTGGAATAAAGATGCTTGCCCGGCCCACGGCAGCGCATTCATGGACTGTTGTACCGCCGCTGCGGGCAATAATCAGGTCAGCTTGCGATAATCGTTGATCCATATCATGGATAAATGGCAATAGTTCGTGATCCAATGCCATTTCTGTATAGCGTTTGCTCAGTGTTTGAAGATCCTGAGCATCCGTGACCTGTTGCACGATACGAAATACTTGGCGTTTTTCAGCCCCCAAATTGTCGAAAACGCGGGGGAGTAGTTGGCTGAATGCCTTGGCTCCAAGGCTACCGCCGATCACGAGTAAGTTGATTTTTGAATGGGCCAGAGGTTTGTATGGTAGGGGATGAAGGGCTTGGATTTCGGCACGTATTGGGGCACCAACAATGGCGATTTTGTTGTTTGCCTTTGTGGGAATCCGCGCTGTGTTTGGAAAGCTTAAGCATAGTTTACTGACGCAAGAAGAGACAAAAGCATTGGCTCGGCCCAAAATAGCATCGCCTTGGTATAAAATGCTTTTTATCCCCAGTTGGTCAGCTGCAATAATGGGGGGGACGCTGCCGTAGCCGCCAAAGCCAATGATACCACAAGCATCATACTTTCTCAAAAGTTGCCGGCTTTCTTGCCAACCTAGTATCAATTTCCAAAGCCCATTGATCCGTTTAATGGGAGACCCACTGACCAATCCGCCACTATGCACAATATTGATATCGTTTGCCTCAAACCCATCGGCGTAACGCAACCCCCGTTCATCGGTGAACAACTTGGTGGCCAAACCTTGTGCTTTTAATACGCGATAAACAGCAAGAGCAGGGTAGAGATGCCCCCCAGTGCCAGCGGCAGCCAATATAATCGGTCTATCGGTGGTTGTATGTATGCGCTGCATAAAGGGCTATTAGAAGCTTTCACGATTGGGTTGTTTACGAGAGATTGCGAGAAACAGTCCCATCGTCAAGGCCATCCCCAACATGCTAGAGCCGCCATAGCTAATAAAAGGCAGGGTCATGCCCTTGGTGGGCATCAAGTTTAGCGCTGTCGCCATGTTGATAAGTCCTTGGAAGCCGAACTGTGTTAGAAAGCCTGTTCCCGCAAGCACCACAAAGAGATCGTTTTGTGCATTCACGCGCATGAGGCCTCTTACAACGGTTGCGGCAAACAGTAGGGCCACGATGACACAAGCGACCATGCCGAATTCTTCCCCCATGGCAGCAAAAACAAAGTCAGCGTGAACGTCTGGGACCAATGCCTTGATGACTCCTTCTCCTGGTCCTTTGCCAAACAATCCGCCTTCGATGAATGCGCGTAAGGATTGCTCGGCCTGATAGGTGTCTCCCGTTTCTGGATTCATAAAGCGGGTTACGCGGTCAAGAGCGTGGGGCTTAAGCATGATGACAACGCCAAGCCCAGCGATGCCCACAAAGCCCAAAACAGCGACCCATTGCAATTTGTAGCCAGCCACAAAAAATTGTGCCCCCCAAATGGCGCACACAACAGCACTTTGTCCAACATCGGGCTGTAATAATAATAGGGAAATAAGGCCGATAAACGTCAAGAACTGTACAGCCAATGGCCATTTGAGATGCGTGTTTCGATCCAATGTAAAAAGCCAAGCAGAGCAAGCCACAAACATAGGCTTTGCTAGTTCACTTGGTTGTAAATCAATGAATCCGAAGCTAATCCAACGCTTTCCCCCTTGGTATTCTTCACCCGATACCAACGTTATTATCAATAAAACGACAACCACGAGCATTCCCAGCACTGAAAGGCGTTTCACCAAGTCAAGGCTTAGGAACGAGCAAAAGAACATAGTCATCAGTGCGGCGATAACATAGATCATGTGCCGATTGGCAAGGTGGAATTGATTTTCGCTGATACGGCTTGCGATGGCAGGACTGGCGGCAAAAGCCATCACGATGCCAACACCGATCAAAAGCAGCAATGTTCCAATTGCCCATCGATCAACGGTCCACCACCAACGCCCAAAGATGCTTCGATCATCCCGTGGAATAAATGCCACGACGTTACCTCGTCAAATATCGCTTATGCTGGTGGGAAATGCTGGCACCAGCGAGCGGTTAAAATTCTGCAACAATTGCTTTAAAAGCGTTGCCGCGTGCTTCAAAATTTAAAAATTGATCCATAGACGCGCATGCAGGGCTTAGTAATACTGTACCGCGACCAGCTTGACGAGCATGGGCGTAGGCAAGCTCGCAAGCTTTTTCCAAAGTGCCACATTTATGCGACGGAATTTCTTTTGGCGCTTTGGTTTGAAAGGTTTTTTCAAAAGAATCTTGTGCTTCACCAATCAAATAAACACCGCGAACTTGTTCCATTTTGTTCATGAGCATATCAATGCCACTGTCCTTTGCCAGCCCCCCAGCGATCCAATAAATATCTTTGAACGCTCGCAACGCCCACTGGCAAGCATCGGCATTTGTCGCCTTGCTATCGTTGACGAATTGGACCCCATTGATGCAAGCAATTCGTTCTTGGCGGTGGGGAAGACCTTGAAAAGTTTTTAAACCAGCAACGATCTGATCACGACGCAGCCCCATGGCTCGCGCTATCCCTGCGGCAAAAGCGGCATTAAGCCAGTTGTGACGACCAGGTAAATTCGCGCAAAGAGGTTTGAGATCCATGAGTGGCTCGTTCTCGTCGTCGAAACGTAATAGCCCATCAACGGCAGAAACCCCGCCAGGGATGCGTTGTGTGGCGCTGACGGGAATGACGCTCTGTTTGCGTCCACGCTCAAATGCGGTGACGATGCTTTTGCAGTGTTCGTCATCGGCAGAAATAAAAGCAAAATCATTCAGAGTTTGGCGGTCAAAAATTTTCAGTTTGGCTTGGATATAACCTTGTAACGAGCCGTGCCGCTCTAAGTGATCGGGCGATAGATTGACAAGGGCAGCAATATGGAACTTTGTGGTTCGGCAAAGATCCAGTTGATAACTGCTGAGTTCAAGAACAAACGGCGCCGGTTCGCCGCGTGTGACGTCTAAAACGGCTGTCCCCAAATTACCGCCGATACCTGGCTTTAAGCCTATATTTTCAAACAAATGTCCCGTGAGCGCTGTGACCGTGCTTTTGCCGTTTGTGCCAGTAATGGCGATGTACGGAGCGTTTGGATGTTCGGCGAACAACAGCTCGATATCGCCGATAATTGGCAGTTTCGCAGCTTGAGCATTGAGAACAGCGGGGTGGGGGTGGGGGTGGGTCAACGGGATACCAGGAGAGACAACCAGGGCATCAAAATCGGTTAAATCAATTTCTGACAGATTTTCCCGATCGCACTGTGGTACTTCAACACTATTTTGATCGTCCCAGACCGTTACTTTTGCACCACCGTTGACCAGGGCCGTCGCGGTGGCAAGTCCCGTTTTACCTAGCCCAAGTACGGCAATTTTTTTATTCTGCTGTGCTTTTGCAATGGACATTGGTTGTGCTGCTATCGGACTTTTAGAGTAGCCAAGCCAATCATAGCCAGGACGACTGCGATGATCCAAAAGCGAATAACAATTGTTGGTTCTTTCCATCCCATCTTTTCAAAGTGGTGATGAAAGGGGGCCATCAAAAAGACACGTCTACCGAACAGTTTAAAGCTTGCGACTTGGATAATAACACTCAGGGTTTCCATCACAAATAGACCACCGACGATCGCAAGCACGATTTCGTGCTTTAAAATAACGGCAATTGTGCCCAACAAACCTCCAGTGGCCAAAGACCCTGTGTCGCCCATGAACACCTCGGCCGGCGGAGCGTTAAACCATAAAAATCCCAAGCCTGCGCCGATCAATGCAGCGCATAGAATAGCAAGTTCACCAGCCCCAGGGATATGGTGAACGACTAAATAAGTACTGAAATCAATGCGCCCAATGGCATAGGCGATGATGCCAAAGGCAGCGGAAGCGATCATAATTGGCCCAATGGCGAGCCCATCGAGACCGTCGGTTAGGTTTACCGCATTGCTTGAGCCGACAATGACAAAAAGACCAAAAAACGGGAATGCCCACCCAAGATTGATAAGAAGTTTTTTAAAGAAAGGGAACGCTAAAGTATTTCTCAGTTCATCAGGAGATAGCATGGTGATTAAAGCACAAGCACAACCACCGATGAGGATTTGCCCCATCAATTTAAATAGGCCATTCAGCCCTTTTGTGTTTTGTTTGCTGACTTTTAAATAGTCGTCCCAAAAGCCGATGACACCGTACCCTGCTGTGACGAACAGGACGGTCCAAACATAGGGATTGCCAAAGTTAAAGGTATTAAGCGCGTCGAAATTAAAAGTGAACAGGAACAGAACCCAGCGCAAGTCAAAAAACTGACCGACGTTGCCCCACAGCAGCGTTGAAATAGACAATGAGAGCAAAATCATCGTTCCTCCCATGGTGGGAGTGCCTTTTTTGGTTAACAAATGCCCTTCTGGTCCATCATCGCGGATAGGTTGCCCTTTTTGTTGTTTGTCACGGAGCCAACCAATGATGGGACGTCCGATAAACAAGGATATGATAAGGGCCGTCATCAATGCGCCACCAACACGGGTGGTTTGAAATGAAAATAATCTCAGTGCGCTGTCGAAGTCTCCGCTTTGAACGAAAAGACTAGCTATCCAAGGGAGCATAGTAAGAAACTCGAATATATTTATTAGTTTGGCGGGAGAGCCGATGGACTCTTATGAAGCGTTCTGAGGGTGCAGACAAGCATCCTTCCTGTTATTATCTGTAGAAATGCCTGCTTGGCTGAACAGATGCACATTCAAGCGATCAAACCGTCAGATCTGCTCTGAGCGTACTTTAGCGAAAGATAGAAGCGGCCAATGCTTGTGCGGACGTAAAGTCGTCGAAAGGAAATACTTGATCGCCAATTATTTGACCTGTCTCGTGCCCTCTTCCTGCGATCAGGACACCATCACCAGGCTGCATCATGTCGAGTGCTGTGGCGATGGCTTGCTTTCTGTCCGCCACTTCGAGAGCGCTCGGGCATGCTTCCAAGATGGCGCGGCGGATGAGGGCGGGGTTTTCGTTCCGTGGATTGTCATCAGTGACAATAGCAATGTCTGCGTCTTGATGGACGACTTTTCCCATTTGTTTTCGTTTGCTAGGATCTCGATCGCCTCCTGCTCCAAAAACCACGATCAGTCGATTTTTGACATGGGGGCGCGTCGCCTTAATTGCTGATATTAAAGCGTCAGGTGTATGTGCATAGTCAATTAAAACAGGGCCGCCACCAGGATGACTTGCAGCCCAATCCATACGCCCAGGCGCGGGCAGTAAATCTGCGACGGCTTCAACAATGTGATCGCTTTGGAGGCCGCTTGCCAAGGCAAGTCCTGCGGCCATCGCGACGTTTTCAGCCTGGTAAGTGCCGACCATTTGCAATGTGCCACTGAACCCAGCATCGGGGAGGGTTAATTGGATGGCAAGACCACGGTTGGTGGGATTCGCAGAAACGCTGATGTCGATTGTTCCAGGATCATGCTGTTCTGGCGTGCTGCTGACTCTCAATATCTTTTTTTGTGGCAATTGTTCGATCAATTCGCGGGGCGTGTGATCGGCATTGATAACAGCAGGGCCTTCGCAAAGATCGCTGAACAAGCGCGCTTTCGCGGCCAAATAGTGATCCATATTGTTGTGATAGTCTAGGTGATCTTGGCTAAAGTTGGTAAATCCTGCTGCTTTAAAACGCAGTCCATGTAATCGATGTTGGTCAAGGCCATGACTGCTTGCCTCAATGGCAGTGTGTTGAATGCCAGCGGTTTTCAGTGCATCTAGCGCCCGATGCAGGCTGATGGCATCGGGGCTGGTTAGTTCTGGGATGTTGTTGACAATGCCGCGTGGCAAGATGCCAAGTGTGCCAATGCTTGCCCCGCTTAATCCATTACTTTGCCAGATTTGGCGCAAGAAATTAACCACGCTGGTTTTACCGTTGGTTCCAGTCACGGCGACCAGTGTTTCTGGTTGATGAGAATAAAAGGCACGGACAAGTTGACTGAGCGCGAAAGAAGCCGAGGGGTGACGGAGGACCGCAATCTGAGCATTTGGGGGAGGGCAGAAGGGTGATGTCGAGGGGAGTAAGACCGCTTTTGCGCCTTTTTCGATGGCACTATTGATGAATGTCGTGCCATCGACGCGACTGCCAGGTAAAGCAGCGAACAAAAAACCTGGCTTAATCAGTCTTGAATCTAATTCAATCCCGTTGATTCTTGGGTCTTCAATTGTTTCATCCACCGTCAAACCGTCGATGCTTGCATCTTTGAGTAAACAGGAAAGAGCTTTTGCCATGTGAACGATCCTTGGCGTATTCTGAAGTCAACAAATGTTCAAACACATAATAGCATTAAAAAGTTAATGGTTGCTGATAATTTCTGGATAGATGCCTTCGGGGACAACCCCCAAAATTGGCCCTAATCGTTCGACGATGCGTTTCGATGCTGGTGCTGCAACCCAACCGCCTGTCGCATAGCCATAGCTTTGTTCGTTTGGCTCGGGATCATAGATGACGACCAACAAGGAATATTGTGGATTGTCAATGGGAAAGGCACCAATAAAGCTGGCGATTCGACGATTTTCATCATAACCGCCCACTGTTTGACGATCAGCCGTACCTGTTTTTCCCCCGACACGATAGCCTTGAGCATCGGCATTTTTACCTGTGCCCTTTGTCACCACCAAGCGTAGCATCGTATTTAAATCATAACTTACCTCGGGTGCGATGATTGGGCGGCCAGGACGGTATCCATTGTCAGAGCGCATCAAAGTTGGTTCACGATATATACCGCCGTTAACCATACTGTTAAAAGCATTGATCGTTTGCAGGGGGCTGACACTGATACCGTGTCCGTAACTGACAGTTGCGGTTTGAATTTTCCCCCAATTGGATGGATAACCAGGTCGGCCGACTTGGGTGAGTTCAAATTGCGGTTCTTTGAGAAGCCCCAGCTTGCGCAAGAAGGAACGTTGCGCATTGCCACCGACTTCCAAGGCGATTTGTGCTGTCCCTTTGTTTGAGCTGTTGGTGAGAACCTCGGCGACCGTTAATGTATCGCCATAGTCATGGAAGTCTCCAATCTCCCATTTTCCAATCGTCAGTGGATCTCCGACCTTATAGATATCTGTGGGTCATATGCCTTGAAGCTCCATAGCCATTCCAACGGTAAATACCTTGAAAATAGAGCCTAATTCATACACGCCTTGTGTTGCGCGATTAAACATCTGATCGTTGTTTGCAGTTTCTAAAGAGTAAGGATTGAAAGTAGGGAGGCTGACCATTGCGATAATTTCGCTGCTATTGACGTCCATCAAAATACCAACCCCTTGTAGCGCATTAAAATCGTCCATAGCATCCTGTAACTCTTCTGCGATGATGTGTTGGGCACGCACATCTAAACTCAACCGCAAGGGCTCGGAGGAGTTTTGTAGCAAGGTGTCAAAGCTGTATTCAAACCCAGAGAGGCCATCATTGTCTAAGCCTGTATAGCCAATAATGTGACTGACCAGATCCCCCTTGGGGTAGAAGCGGCGGCTTTCTGGTTTGAATCGGATGCCAGGCAAACCAAGACGACGGATTTCTTGTTCTTGATTTGGGGTTAAATTGCGATCAAGCCAGCGGAAGTGGTTGTTGCTCGTTACCTGAGAGTGAATCCATTCTGGGTCTTTTTTTGTCAAAACGCTCGAAAGTGTTTGAACAGTTCGTTCAACATTAATGACATCGCGAGGATCGACAAAGACACTGTTGACATCAAGGTTCGCAGCCAAAAGCTCGCCGTTGCGATCTAGGATTTGCGCACGCCTATCAGGCTTGCTTGCGACGGGTATGCGCAGATTGCCTTGTATGGCAGGATTTTCCGTATCTCGATATGTCCATGCAAGGTAGATCAATCGCCAACCAATTAAGCCAAATAGCATCAGAAATACGAGGCCGACGCATGCGAGACGCCAGCGAGAAATGCCAGCACTCTTGCTCCGTCCAAGTGTTGTATTAGACAGCGTCTCTGTTGGGACAGCTAATTTTAAGGTTTGCATGGGGGCAACCCCAAAACTGTCGTGTTGATCCAGGCTATGATGCTTGCAAAATGGTACAGCTTGTGCGGTCTGGGTGAAAGAAGGCTCATGCACGTGTTTGGGGGAGCGGCTCATTGGGTCTATGCTTCCTTTACCACAACCTATTCATCGTTCAGATGCGTAATAATACCGTCGATCAAATCGGGACTAGCGATATGACGAAGTCCACCTATTTCGGAATCTAGTTCCAGAATTTCAGCGTTTGGCTGTGGGCCCAATCGGTTCATTTGCTGGTTGGCGATATTGATTTGTAAAACACTGGTCATATTGTTTCGGTCAACCGTCCGCATCGGCAAGTCAACCAAGCGGCCAACCATGGGGCGTTGGCTTGTGTCATAACCCAGGTGGAGGCGAGCCAATTCGGCAATTCGGTCTGGGTGATCCAAATAACTCCACTCTGCTCGGAGGACTTCGATTTTCTCCTGTTCAGCTTCAATTTCCCGGCTGATATGGAGAAAATCGCGATTGTATTGCTCGACCCGTGCTTTGACATTGAATAGAGCAATAACCATGACCATAATCAAAAGGGTCCATGCGAAAACACCAATTCTTAGCATATGATTGATCCTTTCTTGTTCTTAGTGTCGAATGCGCACAGCAGCGCGCATCAATGCCGAGCGTGAACGTGGGTTTTCAGTGCATTCTTGCGCTGAGGGTTTCGTGACTTTTTTGTAGAGTGCTTTAAAAACGGTTGGTTGTGCCTCGTCGAAAAGGGCAAAGGGATTGTGACGCGACCCGCGGTCGATTTTGCCACTGCGTGTTTTCAAAAAAAGTTTGACGCGGCGATCTTCCAGGCTGTGAAAACTAACGACGACTAACCGTCCACCGTCACTTAACAAGGTTTCAGCTGCTGAAAGCACGCGATCCAGTTCGCCTAGCTCGTCATTGACAAAAATTCGTAACCCCTGGAAGCTACGTGTTGCCGCATCAATTTTAGAACCTGGTTTTTGATGAACGATCTTTCGGATTAAATCAGCGAGTTCGAACGTGGTTTCAAAGGGCTTTGTTTGGCGTTGGGTGACGATTGCTTTTGCAATGCGACGGCTCTGGCGTTCTTCACCAAATTCCCAAAGGATGTTTGCAATTTCGTCTTCGTCAAATTCGTTCACTACATGGGCTGCAGGACGGCCGCAATTGGGGTCCATCCGCATATCTAGTGGTCCATTTTGGCGAAAGCTAAACCCCCGACTCGCTTCGTCGAGCTGCATGCTACTGACCCCGAGATCCAAGACAATTCCATCCACTTGGGACACATTGTGTTTTGCAAGGGTCTCGACCATGGAACCAAAGCAGGAATGACAAAAAGTTAAATTATGGGGCTTGGGGCCGTGCAATTTCTCCCAAAGCGTAAAAGCGCTTATGTCGCGATCAAAGCTGTATAGATGCTCAATATTGCTTGCTAGGAATGCCGAAGAATAGCCACCAGCCCCTAAAGTACCGTCCACAATGGTATCTGTTGGCTTGGGCTGTAAAGCCGTCAGAACCTCTGGCAACATAACGGGATAATGCGGTGCGTTCATGAAAATGGCTTGATGTTCGAGCTGTTAAAATATGAATAGGCCCCAAAATAAATGGGCCGCGTAAAATAAGGGTACGGGTACTATAGCAGAACAAAACCAAGGTCGTGAAGGTTTTATGCGCTAAATGTACGAGAGTTCTAAGGATGTTGCCTCGGTGGTACAGGCTTGATTTATTCAAAGACCTAAAATGTCAGTCCGCCTATAAGCCGGGTTCTGTTTTTCATACGGTTATTCATCTGGATCGCTTGTTACCAAGTGATTCTCGCGACCTACCACTGTGACGGCTCAAGGCTAGCCGAGCCTCTGTCTGACCCAACAGATATTGGGTTAGGAACAAAGGCAATTCACCAACTTGGTCTTGCACCAGGTGGGGTTTACCATGCCTGACCAGTTACCTGACCAGCGGTGCGCTCTTACCGCACCCTTTCACCCTTACCTTTCAACGATGTTGAAAGGCGGTTTGCTTTCTGTGGCACTTTCCCTGGGGTCTCCCCCGCCGGGTGTTGCCCGGCACCTTTGCCTTGTGGAGCCCGGACTTTCCTCACTACTGCTGTAGCGCAACCGTCCAGCGAACTGACAACGATATGCCTAGCGGTTTTGGTGGGGATCGGTCAATACTCCTTTGACGTTTTCGTATGCTGTGTTGATCTTGGCCATCTGTGCATGGGCTAAATCTAATAATTCGTCGGGAAGACCCAGGCTTTCCAATTGATCGGGGTGATGTTCGCGGACGAGCTTTCGGTATTGTGCGCGTGCATCTGCAAGAGTAGCTGTCTGGTTTAATCCCAAAATGTGATAGGGGTTGTCACTTAAATCATGGCGGTAAACCAGCGATTGGCGCTCGAATTCCTCGTTGCCAAAGCCGAAAATGACGGCAATGTCAGACAGAAAAGCCATTTCTTCATTTGAACAAGCGCCATCAGCGCTGGCGATGTGGAACAGGCAAGCCATAAGTCGTTCTAGTACAGGGCTTTTAGGGTAGAATAGTTTGGCGATTTGTCGGGCATAGACATCGTAACCATGGGCACTTTGTCGGGCTAAATTGAACAGACGACCGACATTGGCTTCTTGCTCGTATGGGACGTGAAAGACTTGCTTGAATGCGGTGATTTCATCGCGTGTTACTTTGCCATCGGCTTTCGCCAGTTTGGCTCCCAGTGCGATAACGCCAATGGTAAAGGCTTCGCTGCTTTCTGGGTCGGCGTGGGTATTGTCAAAAAAAGTTTTCCAGGCAGCATCAAAGCCTGCTTCTAAAAACGCGCCAATGCGTTGAAAAAGTGCTTGCCAAAATTCCATAATAATTTTGCTTTAACCCCAACAGAGCGCTTTGTTAACAAGCACTTGATCAATTTTTTCCAGGCTAATATCCAAACCCAAGGCTGCCAAGCTTGTGACACCGTGTTCCGAGATACCACATGGCACGATTCCGCTGAAATGTTCTAGGTTTGGCGATACGTTAATGGCGATGCCGTGAAAGGTTACCCACTTTCGCACCCGGATACCAATCGCAGCGATTTTGCTTTCTCTTTGGTGGCCAAAAGAATCAGGTGCGTGTTCAATCCAGACGCCCACGCGCCCCTCACGAATATAGGCTGTTACGCCAAAGTCCTGTAATGTATCGACGATCCAGTGCTCTAGCTGTTGAACAAATGCCCGCAGATCGCGATCGCGTTTGTTCAGATTTAGCATCACGTAGACAATACGTTGGCCAGGGCCATGATACGTATACTGTCCACCACGGCCGACATGAAACACGGGAAAGCGCTCGGGCGAGAGCAAATCTTGTGGATTCGCGCGAACCCCCGCTGTGTACATGGGGGGATGTTCGAGGAACCAAAGAGCTTCCGATGCTTCGCCAGAGATAATGCGTGCTACTCGATTTTCCATCCAATGAATTGCTTTTTCGTATGGAACAGGTGTATGCGCACGATATAATGCGAGGGAGTTTGGTTGGCCTTGCACTATCATCAGGTCTGAAAATGGTGGGGTTAAGTGTGGCATAGCTTGCACCTTAGCGGATAGACTGATAATCGAACAGTGTACGATCAATTGCGGACGTGGCGGAACTGGTAGACGCGCAACGTTGAGGTCGTTGTGGGCGCTTAGCCCGTGGAGGTTCGAGTCCTCTCGTCCGCACCATATCATAAAGACAAGCCCATTTGGGCTGTCTAAGAATTTTTGGCTTCAACCTTTAGTAAGCGGAGGTGAGTATGATCAACCCCCCTAGCCCGTCGCTTTTTCCTGATCAAACCTCTGATACCTCCCCTGTTCCAGACAAAATCGGTGCCCCTTCAGAAACCATTGAGCGTAATCTTAGGATCAGCGATGAAGAACTGATCGAATGGCGCACAAAGCTGACCAATATCTTTCAATCAAACGAAAGATTTGATGATGAAGTCTCCAAGCTTAATGATTTACATCCAGCAGATGTAGCAGATTTGATAGAATCTTTGCCTCGCGATTTGGCGCATGATCTTATCGAACAAGTTGGCCGAGAGTTGCAGGCTGAAATTTGGCCTGAGCTGGATGCGGTGGTGCGTGAAGACTTGATCGACGTACTGCCTGCTGAGGCTATGGCCAAAGTCATCACGGAGCTTGATGCAGACGATGTTGTCGATGTTCTGGAAGATTTGGACGAATATCAGCAAAATGCGATCCTGGCCAGTTTACCCGTTGCCAATAGATGGGCCGTCCAAGATTCTCTGCGCTACCCTGAATATTCTGCAGGACGCTTGATGGCGCGGACGGTTGTTGCATTGCCAAAGGATTGGACGGTTGGCCATGCCATTGATTTCATGCGGGTCAGTGCCAATTTACCAGACAGTTTTTATGAGGTGTTTTTGGTCGATGCTGTTCACCGTCCTGTTGGCCAATTAGCATTATCGAAGATTTTGCGAACGAAGCGTCAGGTAAAAATGGAAGACTTGGTAGAGGATGAATTACTCCTGATTAGTCCAACAATGGACCAAGAAGAATTGGCGTATCAGTTTAGACAATATGGTCTCGTTTCTGTTCCCATTGTCGAAGATGATAGCGGTCGCCTAATTGGTGTGGTCACGGTTGATGATGTGGTCCATGTCATTGATGAAGAAGCCGAAGATGATCTGCTAAAGCTGGTGGGCATGAGCAGCGGTGAGCGTGATGTGCAACGTAGTGTCCGAGAAACAGCGCGAAATCGATTTATTTGGCTGGTGATTAATCTTTGCACAGCGATCATCGCGTCTCTGGTTATTGCTGCTTTTCAGGGAACGATCGAACAAATTGTCGCGCTTGCTGTTTTAATGCCTATTGTGGCGAGTATGGGCGGTAATGCTGGGACGCAGACTTTAGCGGTTGCGATACGAGCCTTGGCGATGAAAGATTTGCGCAGCACCCGAGCTATTCTGTTTATTCGCCGAGAATTGCTTGTTGGCGCGCTTAACGGGCTAGGATTTGCATTTGTTGCAGGGATCATGGCTTGGCTTTGGTTTAAAAGTCCAATATTGGGCTTGGTCATTGCTGCGGCCATGCTGGTGAACCTGGTGGTTGCGGGATTGAGCGGTGCTGTTGTGCCTTTAGCACTCAACAAACTTGGGATAGATCCAGCGAATGCCAGCAGTGTTTTTCTGACAACCATTACCGATGTTGTTGGTTTTTTTGCCTTTCTTGGATTAGCCGCTATATTTCTGGTCTGATACATAAAGAGATTGGGCAATAGTTAGCCTTAACTTTATGATTCGATGAATAATTTTTTATTAATGCTTTAATTTTCTGATTCAATATGTTTGAAAAATGAGTTCCCTGTGAAATGAGTTCCCTGTGAAATGAGTTAAATGAGTTCCCTGTGAAATGAGTTCCCTGTGAAATGAGTTCCTGTGAAATGAGTTTCCTGTGAAATGAAGTTTCCCTGTGGAAATGAGTTCCCCTGTGAAATGAGTTCCCTGTGAAATGAGTTCCCTGTGAAATGAGTTCCCTGTGAAATGAGTTCCCTGTGAAATGAGTTCCTTGTGAAATGAGTTCCTTGTGAAATGAGTTCCCTGTGAAATGAGTCTAACGTTCGGATTTTCTATCGCTATTCCGATTTTTAAGATTTGTCGTCGATAGGTTTTTGTGTGTTTTAGACTGTAAACTTTGCCGATTGATTTTGCTGTTCATGGCCATTGAAGCCGTGATTCACTTCGACGATCATTTGCAGTGGGTGGTATATGGCAGAACCAAAGAAGACAGAGCAAAGCGGCAATCACGATATGTTTCGATATGTTTTCATCCGCGTCTGGGTCGCTTTATTGACCGCAGTCATGAGCTGGCTGTTTCGGCAGATAAGATGGGTTGGGATGAGGCTTCTTTGAGCTTGGTTCGTCGTTTCACACACCACAACAATTAGACGGCCGATAACAATATCAAATGGCCGAAACCCTCATGTTCATGACAGACTATGGCGCTCGAACTTTGGGTAGATTCGCTCACCGTCCCCGACAGTGTCTATAGCAACCCCACAGAGGTGGATAAGCAGGTAGGGTTGAAGTTGTCGATATGTTTCTAAGTTCTTGAATTAAATAAAATAATTTTAAATAAATGGTGGCCCCCACACGGACTCGAACCGCGGACCTATTGATTACAAATCAATTGCTCTTACCAGCTGAGCTATAGGGGCCATGTCGTCGTACGCTATTTTGCGTTCGCTCCATATCCACGTCACCAAATCCCATTATAGTTTAAATGAGAATGGGTTATGTCAGACAATAGCATACTAGCATTAACGATAGGAACAGTCCAAACATTCTGCTGTTTGTTTTGCACAAGGTTGGGCTGAAGCTTTGCATTGTTTCCCTGGCATTCTCATCAAACGTCGAAGCAACAACTTCTCCCTTTATCGAATTCTGGATGCAATGATGACCGATATGATTTTTTGAGGGAACGAGATGATATTAGCTGCATTGTTGGCGTTTTTTACGGAAAGGTTTTAATATGAAATATATTAAAGCAATGTCAGCAAATCTTAGTATTATATTCGCGGTTCGAAATTGCGTGTATTAACAAAACGGAAAGCGTTTTTTTTGTCCCAGAATTAAAGGGAAAAAGAAAAAAAGCAAAACGATTTAAAGGCGAAAGGATGTCATAATGTATCTTCCTAAAACACGCGAGTTTTCGTATGGATGGAAAGCCTGTTTTAGTGACGGGAGCCAGCAGTGGGATTGGGCCAAGGTTGTGCTGTTTGCTCTGGCTGAAATGGGCGCGGAAGTGACTTTGGGTTGCCAGGGGGCGTGAAAAACTGGAAAATACGGCAAAGTTGATGCGTGACAAAGGCTACTCTGTGGTGGCTCATGCTTTGGATATTTCTGATATTGATGCGGTTCGGGCGCTGTGTATCCAGCAGGCGGCAAGTGAGAG
>CAUVYP010000332.1:90000-104000 GCA_963556195.1 Sepiola atlantica | reverse complement strand
GACGTTGGTGATTTTCTTGGAAGAGTATGACACATTTCTCATCTAATATTAAACGCAACTCAGATGTGGCAAAAAAGGGCTAAGTTAGTAGTAGAGATGTTGGTGATTTTCTTGGAAGATGATGACGCAATTCTTAACCGAATATTCAATTCAACTCAGATGAAGCGAAACAGAGCTAAGTTAGTAGTAGAGATGTTGGTGATTTTCTTGGAAGATGATGACGCATTTCTTATCTAATATTCAATTCAACTCAGATGTGGCCAAACAGAGCTAAGTAGTAGTAGAGATGTTGGTGATTTTCTTGGAAGATGATGACACATTTCTTATCTAATATTCAGTTTTACTCAGATGTGGCCAAACAGAGCACAGTAAGTAGTAGAGATGTTGGTGATTTTCTGGGAAGATGCTGACGCATTTCTTATCTAATATTCAATTTAGCTCAGATGTGGCCAAACAGAGCAAAGTTAGGAGTAGAGATGCTGGTGATTTTCTTGGAAGATGATGACACATTTCTGATCTAATATTCAATGTAACTCAGATGTGACCAAACAGAGCTAAGTTTGTAGTGGATACGTTGGTGATTTTCTTGGAAGATGAAGACGCATTTCTTATCAAATATTAAATTAAACTCAGATGTAGCCAAACAGAGCTAAGTTAGTAGTAGAGATGTTGGTGATTTTCTTGGAAAAAACTGACGCATTTCTTATCTAATATTCAATTTAACTCAGATGTTGTCAAACAGAGCAAAGTTAGTAGTAGAGATGTTAGTGATTTTCTTTGAATATGATGATGCATTTATTATCTAATATTCAATTTTACTCAGATGTGGCCTAACAGAGCAAAGTTAGTAGTAGAGATGTTGGTGATTTTCTTGGAAGATGATGATGCATTTCTTATCTAATATTCCATTTAACTCAGATGTGGCCAAACAGAGCTAAGTTAGTAGTAGAAATGTTGGTTATTTTCATAAAGATGATGACGCATTTGTTATCTAATATTCAATTCAACTCAGATGTGGCCAAACAGAGCTAAGTTTGTAGTAGAGATGTTGGTGATTTTCTTTGAATATGATGACACATTTCTTATCAAATATTCAATTTAACTCAGATGTGGCCAAACAGAGCTAAGTTAGTAGTAGAGATGTTGGTGATTTTCTTTGAATATGATGACGCATTTCTTATCTAATATTCAATTTAACTCAGATGTGGCATAACAGAGCTAAGTTAGTAGTAGAGATGTTGGAGATTTTCTTGGAAGATGATGACGCATTTCTTATCTTATATTCAATTCAACTCAGATGTGGTCAAACAGAGCTAAGTTAGTAGTAGAGATGTTGGTGATTTTCTTGGAAGATGATGACGCATTTTTTTATCTAATATTCAATTTAACTCAGATGTGGCCAAACAGAGCTAAGTTAGTAGTAGAGATGTTGGAGATTTTCTTGGAAGATGATGACGCATTTCTTATCTAATATTCAATTTTGCTCAGATGTGGCCAAACAGAGCTAAGTTAGTAGTAGAGATGTTGGTGATTTTCTAAGAAGATTATGACACATTTCTCATCTAATATTTAATTCAACTCAGATGTGGCCAAGCAGAGCAAAGTTAGTAGTAGAGATGTTGGTGATTTTCTTAGAAGATGATGACACATTTCTGATCTAATATTCAATTCAACTTAGATGTTGCCAAACTTAGCTAAGTTAGTAGTAGAGATGTTGGTGATTTTTTCGGAAGATGATGACGCATTTCTTATCTAATATTCAATTTAACTCAGATGTGGCCAAACAGAGCTAAGTTAGTAGTAGAGATGTTGGTGATTTTCTGGGAAGATGATGATGCATTTTTTATCTAATATTCAATTCAACTCAGATGTGGCCAAACAGAGCTAAGTTAGTAGTAGAGATGTTGGTGATTTTCTTGGAAGCTGATGACACATTTCTTATCTAATATTCAATTTAACTCAGATGTGGCCAAACAGAGCTAAGTTAGAAGTAGAGATGTTGGTTATTTTCTTGGAAGATGATGACACATTTCTTATCTAATATTCAATTCAACTTAGATGTGGCTAAACAGAGCTAAGTTAGTAGTAGAGATGTTGGTGATTTTTTTGGAAGATGATGATGCATTTCTTATCTAATATTCAATTTAACTCAGATTTGGCCAAACAGAGCTAAGTTAGTAGTAGAAATGTTGGTGATTTTCTTGGAAGATGATGATGCATTTTTTATCTAATATTCAATTCAACTCAGATGTGGCCAAACAGAGCTAAGTTAGTAGAGGAGATGTTGGTGATTTTCTTGGAAGATGATGACACATTTCTTATCTAAAGATCCATTAAACTAAGATTTGGCCAAACAGAGCACAGTTAGTAGTAGAGATGTTGGTGATTTTCTTGGAAGATGATGACACATTTCTTATCTAATATTCAATTTAACTCAGATGTAGCCAAACAGAGCTAAGTTAGTAGTAGAGATGTTGGTGATTTTCTTGGAAGATGATCACGCATTTCTTAACTAATATTCAATTTAACTCAGATGTGGCCAAACAGAGCTAAGTTAGTAGTAGAGATGTTGGTGTTTGTCTTGGAAGATGATGATGCATTTTTTATCTAACATTCAATTCAACTCAGATGTGGCCAAACAGAGCTAAGTAGTTGTAGAGATGTTGGTGATTTTCTTGGAAAATGATGACACATTTCTTATCTAATATTAACGCAACTCAGATGTGGCCAAACAGAGATAAGTTAGTAGTAGAGATGTTGTTTATTTTCTTGGAAGATGATGACGCAATTCTTATCTAATATTCAATTCAACTCAGATGTGGCCAAACAGAGCTAAGTTAGTAGTAGAGATGTTGGTGATTTTCTTGGAAGATGATAACGCATTTCTTATCTAATATTCAATTCAACTCAGATGTGGCCAAACAGAGCTAAGTAGTAGTAGAGATGTTGTTGATTTTCTTGGAAGATGATGACACATTTCTGATCTAATATTCAATTTAACTCAGATGTGGCCGAACAGAGCACAGTCAGTAGTAGAGATGTTGGTGATTTACTTGGAAGATGCTGACGCATTTCATATCTAATATTCAATTTCGCTCAGATGTGGCCAAACAGAGCGAAGTTAGGAGTAGAGGTGTTGGTGATTTTCTTGGAAGATGATGACACATTTCTGATCTAATATTCAATGTAACTCAGATGTGGCCGAACAGAGCTACGTTAGTAGGGGATATTTTGGTGATTTACTTGGAAAATACTAACGCATTTCTTATCTAATATTCAATTTAACTCAGATGTAGCCAAACAGAGCTAAGTTAGTAGTAGAGATGTTGGTGATTTTCTTGGAAGATGATCACGCATTTCTTAACTAATATTCAATTTAACTCAGATGTGGCCAAACAGAGCTTAGTTAGTAGTAGAGATGTTGGTGATTTTCTTGGAAGATGATGATGCATTTTATATCTAATATTCAATTCAACTCAGATGTGGCCAAACACTCTTTAGTTAGTAGTAGAGATGTTAGTGATTTGTTTGGAAGATGATGACGCATTTCTTATCTAATATTCAATTGAACTCAGATGTGGCCAAACAGAGCTAAGTTAGTAGTAGAGATGTTGGAATTTTTTTCGAAATATGATGACATATTTCTTATCTAATATTCAATTTTACTCAGATGTGGCCAAACAGAGCTAAGTTAGTAGTAGAGATGTTGGTGATTTTCTTGGAAGATGATAACGCATTTCTTATCTAATATTCAATTCAACTCAGATGTGGCCAAACAGAGCTAAGTAGTAGTAGAGATGTTGTTGATTTTCTTGGAAGATGATGACACATTTCTGATCTAATATTCAATTTAACTCAGATGTGGCCGAACAGAGCACAGTCAGTAGTAGAGATGTTGGTAATTTTTTTGGAAGATGCTGACGCATTTCATATCTAATATTCAATTTCGCTCAGATGTGGCCAAACAGAGCGAAGTTAGGAGTAGAGGTGTTGGTGATTTTCTTGGAAGATGATGACACATTTCTGATCTAATATTCAATGTAACTCAAATGTGGCCGAACAGAGCTACGTTAGTAGGGGAGATTTTGGTGATTTTCTTGGAAAATACTTACGCATTTCTTATCTAATATTCAATTTAACTCAGATGTAGCCAAACAGAGCTAAGTTAGTAGTAGAGATGTTGGTGATTTTCTTGGAAGATGATCACGCATTTCTTAACTAATATTCAATTTAACTCAGATGTGGCCAAACAGAGCTTAGTTAGTAGTAGAGATTTTGGTGATTTTCTTGGAAGATGATGATGCATTTTATATCTAATATTCAATTCAACTCAGATGCGGCCAAACACTCTTTAGTTAGTAGTAGAGATGTTAGTGATTTGTTTGGAAGATGATGACGCATTTCTTATCTAATATTCAATTGAACTCAGATGTGGCCAAACAGAGCTAAGTTAGTAGTAGAGATGTTGGAATTTTTTCGAAATATGATGACATATTTCTTATCTAATATTCAATTTTACTCAGATGTGACCAAACAGAGCTAAGTTATTAGTAGAGATGTTGGTGATTTTCTTGGAAGATGATGACGCATTTCTTATCTAATATTAAATTCAACTCAGATGTGGCCATACAGAGCTAAGTAGTTGTAGAGACGTTGGTGATTTTCTTGGAAAATGATGACAAATTTCTTATCTAATATTCAACGCAACTCAGATGTGGCCAAACAGAGCTAAGTTAGTAGTAGAGATGTTGGTGATTTTCTTGGAAGATGATGACGCAATTCTTATCTAATATTCAATTCAACTCAGATGTGGCCAAACAGAGCTAAGTTAGTAGTAGAGATGTTGGTAATTTTCTTGGAAGATGATGACGCATTTCTAATCTAATATTTAATTCAACTCAGATGTGGCCAAACAGAGCTAAGTTAGTAGTAGAGATGTTGGTGATTTTCTTGGAAGATAATGACACATTTCTTATCTAATATTCAATGTAACTCAGATGTGGCCAAACAGAGCACAGTAAGTAGTAGAGATGTTGGTGATTTTCTTGGAAGATGATGACGCATTTCTTATCTAATATTCAATTTAGCTCAGATGTGGCCAAACAGAGCTAAGTTAGGAGTAGAGATGTTGGTGATTTTCTTGGAAGATGATGACGCATTTCTTATAAAATATTCAATTTAACTCAGATGTGGCCAAACAGAGCTAAGTTAGTAGTAGAGATGTTGGTTATTTTCTTGGAAAATACTAACGCATTTCTTATCTAATATTCAATTTCAGTCAGATGTTGCCAAACAGAGCTAAGTTAGTAGTAGAGATGTTAGTGATTTTTTTTGAATATGATGACGCATTTCTTATCTAATATTCAATTCAACTCAGATGGGGCCTAACAGAGCTAAGTTAGTAGTAGAGATATTGGTGATTTTCTTGGAAGAGGATAACACATTTCTTATCTAATATTCAATTTAACTCAGATGTGGCCAAACAGAGCTAAGTTAGTAGTAGAGATGTTGGTGATTTTCTTGGAAGATGATGACACATTTCTTATCTAATATTCAATTTAACTCAGATGTGGCCAAACAGAGCTAAGATAGTAGTAGAGATGTTGGTGATTTTCTTGGAAGATGATGACACATTTCTTATCTAATATTCAATTTAACTCAGATGTGGCCAAACAGAGCTAAGTTAGTAGTAGAGATGTTGGTGATTTTCTTGGAAGATGATGACACATTTCTTATCTAATATTCAATTTAACTCAGATGTGGCCAAACAGAGCTAAGATAGTAGTAGAGATGTTGGTGATTTTCTTGGAAGATGATGACACATTTCTTATCTAATATTCAATTCAACTCAGATGTGGCCAAACACAGCTTACTCTACCAAGTTACGTTCTAACCAATCATTTAACCAACCACATAAAAACTGAATGTGTATCCAACCAACAACAACCACAAAAAAAACTAAATAGCTTAATCGAGTAATGTGGAAAATGGTATTTTATGTGAAAGATTAGAAATATTGGGATTTCCCTCGTTAAAATAAGAGACAAAATTCTAGATCCTCCGTATAGACAGAAAATTCTTACAAACGTGACTTGACATGAAATAGAACAAACAACAAAACATTTTGCATTTTTTAATGCAAAAATGTTTTGTTGTTTAATAAAAGTTATAAATAAATTGTTTAGACTAATTTCGAACTGTTATACTTTTTAAAATAATATTTTTATTAATTTCCTTTAAAATAAGTTATGTTGAAAACAGTAACGTTTACCGATTATTTTACTATTATTTGTTTCTCATATCGTTTGTCTACTGTGGATCACTCACTAATGAAATTATTGCAACGGCAAATTATTTTTGATTTAACCGCAGAGCGTATTAAAAAAATGGAACAAGACTAAAAGATAAGGAAGTATATATTTGTTTTTAATATCAGTTTTTTACAAGAATACTTCGAAATATAATAAAACATGAGTACAAAGTCGACAGGGAGCAGGTCAGTAAACGGTGACAATGTGGATGAGTTAACATGCCACGTTGTCTCTGAAGTTTTTACTTCCCTTAATGATAGACTAATGGAGTGTGAGATGCGATAATTGGTTTTGTGCAAAGTGCCTGAAAATGAGTGCACAAGTGTACGAAATAATGGTAAATAGAAAAGATGTGAATTGGTTTTGTTCAGCGTGCGAGAAATCATCGATCACGGCTGTGAAATGTGATAAAGAGATCGAAGGAAAATGTGCTGCCTACATGAACTCTATCACAGACAAACTGTCGTCCAAAAAGAGTCTGAGGGCACCCAATCCGACCCAAAACAGTCACTAGTCCGCAAACACCAACTCGAACTCCAACTTCACTCTTCTGACAGCACCAAATCCGACCTCCACCTTCACTGGTCTAAATCCGGGATGAACCAAAGAAGAAGTGCGCTTTCTCATTTCCTGTCCTCTTTATGGGGACTCCCATCATGCAAAGCAAAATAGGTCACATGATCATTTGGTACTTCCTTTCTATAAAACCAGCCATTTGCTTTAACTCTGTTGTTCCACATGGCCTGGTCTGGTATTACAGGTAAGTCTTATGTTTTTAAGTTTTTTTTTATTTTCCACTACATGCCCCCGTGATCTTAAAATCACATCTCACCTCGTATAGTCAGTCATTCAGACCGGTTGTCTCCTCTCACGATTAGAGCGTCGCGGGGGTTCTTCCAACGGGGGTTCACCGGCTTCTTCCTCAGCATCTCCATTTGATGGCAGAGAGACACGACGTATGTCAAGCACGTGTCGCGGCATCCCGTCAACACTCACATTGTTTACAGACTGTAGTGTGTGTCATTTTAGAGGATGTCAATGGATTGAATAGAAACATAACGACAGAGATCAGGTTCTATAAAATGGCGTCCTTTATTTACATCAGGCAAAACATGAGTGCCCCGGTAAAAGGGGCGTAACTCCAGACGGTGAAACTCTTATTCAGTCCCTCATGCAACATCTTCCCTTTTCTCAATAAATAAAAAACAGAAGATAAAGACAAACAAAAAAAAAACAACAAAAAGTCTGATAAGAATTAAAAACAGAGTCTACAAAACACAGTGATCTAGGCATTCATTGGGCTGACTACCCTCCTACCTAACAGGGATTATTCTTCCCTTTCACTTATGTTGTGAAATCCTTGAATCTCATAGGATCTCTTATTATCCTTCTCGACCGTGTTGTCCGCAACCTTTCCGGACTTGGTTTTGTTGGGAATGGGGTCGGGTTGAGGTTTTCTCTTATTTCACCCTCATATTGAGGTGGTTCTGAGTTACATATCTCTTCTGTACTCTGCCCTGTATTCTTGGGTAACTCGCTCTGCACTTCATATGGCTGTTGTATTACTGATGTGAGTGGGGTTGTCTCTGCAGTTTTCTTCAAATCTACTCGATTCCGTCGATATAAGTCCCCACCCACTTTTACATGGTATGATCGCTCATCCAGTCTCCCCCATACAACAGCTTTCCTCCACTCTTTTTGACCATTTATGTGTGGTTTCATCCGTACTACATCTCCAGGTTACAATGGTACTTTGTGGTTGAAAGAACGTTCTTGCCTCCTGCAGTCTTGCTTCACTGATTTTCTCAGATTTTGGGGCAATGCTGGCTTGAGTAAATCCTCCCTGGTTGGGAGAAGTGTTTTTGTTCTCCTTGACATCAGCTTCTGAGCTGGTGATAAGAGACCTTTAGCTGGCGTATTCCTGTGATCCAACATTGCTAGGTATGGATCAGCCTTATCGTCAATCGCTTTCCGGAAAAGGTTCTTTGCCATCTTTATCACAGATTCCACTTTGCCATTTGCCTTGCTATTGTATGGACTGACAAATGTATGTGTAAAACACCACTTTTTTGCGAAGGCAGAAAATTCCTGGCTACTAATCTGAGGCCCATTATCAGTTACGACCTGATCTAGTATTCCATGACGTGCAAAATGGTGTTTAAGTTTGGTTATCACTGTCTTTGCTTGTGTATTGAGAAGATGATCGATTTCCCAGAAGTTGCTCATGTAATCAACTGTGCACAGGTAGTCTCTATCTGCAAACTTAAAGAGATCTACTCCCACTTTCGCCCAGGGTCTGTCAGGAACTACATGGACCATTAATTGTTCTGCCGGGTTGACCACTTCATATTTTCTACATATGGGGCACTTTGAAACATAGTCTTTGATGTCACTGTTCATATTTGGCCAATACAAACATTCTCTTGCTCTTCTGCAACATCCTTCTACTCCCAGGTGTGTGGAATGCAGTTTTTCTTTCAACACCGCTCGCTGTGTCAGTGGAACCACTACCCGGTTTCCTCTGAAAATTAAGCCATCTTGCACCGTCATTTCATTCCGCATATTAAAATATGGTCTCACCTCTGGGTCAAGATGTATTTTTTCTTCTGGCCATCCTTCCAGAATTACTTGCTGCAACTGCTGCAAGCTTCTGTCTTCCTTCGTGGCTGAGCGCAGTTCAAGCAGCCTTCTCTCTGTTACAGGAATATATTCTGCTTCCTTGACATCATCTTCATCATCCATATCTTCACTGCCCAATCCATAGATGTATGCTCTTGATAGCGTGTCTGCAAGGAACATTTTCTTACCTGGATGGTACAGAACTGTAGCATCGTAAGCCTGTAGTCGCATCAGCATGTTTTGAAGTCGTTTCGAGCATTTCACCAATTCTTTTTTCATAATCGCTTCCAGTGGCTTATGATCGGTTAGTACTGTTATCTGTCGACCAAACGTATATTGATGAAACCGTTCACATGCGTAGACTACTGCTAGTAGTTCCTTTTCAATCGGTGCATACCGAGTTTCTGTGTCGGTCAGTGCACGGCTGATATAGGCTAGGGGTTGACCTTCTTGTAGTAGTGCAGCCCCCATGCCCTTCTCACTTGCATCGCATTGGATGACCAAAGATTTGTTGGGGTCATAGTACCTCAACACTGGTGCCTCACTCACTACCTCTTTAATTTTCCCAAAAGCCTCTTCATGAATTTGGGACCATGTCCATGGCACATCTGCCTTCACCAAATTTCGAATTGGGGCCATCACATCAGATATGTGTGGTAGAAATTTTGCCAGGTAATTCACGAATCCAACCAATCGTTGCACTCCTTTCACATCTGTTGGACACGGCATCTCTTTTATGGCTCTTACTTGCCCAGGATCAGGAAGTAAACCATCACTAGTTATTATGTGTCCCAGGAAAGATAAAGACGTTTGTCGTAGGTTCAATTTTTCAGCATTCAATCGCATCCCGCGATCACGACATCTCTGCAACAGTTTCCTGGGTTTTCGGTCATGATCAATTGTTGCTTCTTCCATCGTTTTACCCTTCCCAATCACCAGAAGATCATCCGCTTTGTTAACCACCCCCTCCAAATCGGACACATTGTTAAAAAGGGTCTTTTGAAATATCTCTGGAGCTGGAGAAATACCGAACGGTAAAACCTTCCACCGGAACCTACCATATGGTGTAGCAAATGTTGTTAAGCGACTGCTGGCTTCGTCTAATTTTACATGCCAGAATCCATCTCGTAGATCCAGGGTAGAAAATACCTTGCTGTCAGCCAGTTCTGGCAGTAAATCGTCCAGTGTAGGTAACTGAAAATGTTCCCTTTTTAGAGCTTTATTCAGTGGTCTTGGGTCTATACATATCCGCAGGTTTCCATTTTTCTTAGTTACCAGTGCTAACGCACTTACCCATGGTGTTGGGTCGCTCACTGGTTCAATAACATTCTTCTTAACCAGTTTTTCCAACTCGACTTTTAGCCTGTCTTCAAGTGCCACTGGTATTCTCCGTGTTGCTGCAACATTTGGTGTTACTCCTGGATCCACCTGCAAATGTACCTCTCCTGGTAATTGACCCAATTCTTCCCTGAACACATCTCTGAAGTCATTGATAATTCTGTCCGAGTACTGGCTGCTGGATTCATTCATCTGGGAAACTTTGGCGACCATTTTGAATTTGTTGTTATTGATTGTGACGAGTTCCATTTTCTGGATTGCATTTGCTCCCAGTAAGGGATGGAAATCCTATTTCACAATGACAAACTTAACCGCATATTTTTGTTCAGTTTTGGGGTTTATCATTTTAACTCGACATTCTCCCAACGGCTTCACTTCTGCTCCACATGGCAAGGGTCTTATTTGAATGTTCCAGTATTTTTCCAATCACGTGTTTCACATTCAATATATTCACGGACGCTCCACTATCGAGCTGAAAAGCAATTGGTTTTCCCTTGACCCTCATTTCTGCCTTTATCACCTCTTGACTCACAGCATTCACTTTTTCCTTAATCGTTATGTTGTCTACCTGTCCATAGTCTGAACAACTACTACTGTCGTTTTCTTGGTCCTCATATTGGGTTTTGACAGCCTGCACCTTCTTTTTCCTTGGTACTTTGCATTTCACGGCAAAGTGGTTTTTTCCATTACATTGATAACAGGTCTTGCCAAATGCAGGACATAACTCTTTTCTTGGTCCGTGCCGCAGTGCACACGCCCGGCAATCTCTGTCAGTTTGTGCCGATGTCTTTCTCCTGGGTTTAAAATCAACCCTATTCACTCCTTCAGGCCTTAGGATTCTGGACTGGACCGTGGCATTTTCAGACAGCTTACAAATGTCAATACATTTTTGTAAGTCTAACTGTCTTATTTTCATTAATTCAGCTTGTGTCTGGGGGTTGTGTATTCCCAACACTACCTGATCTCTGAGTACTGATGAAACGCAATTGTCACAAAAATTGCACGTTTTTACTAACGTCCGAAGTGCCGTAATAAAGGATTCCACAGTCTCTGATCCTCCTTGCTTTCTAGAATGAAATACGTAACGCTCGTAGGTTTCATTCGTTTCCCCTATAGCGTATTTATCAAATGCCTGAATAATTTCGGTGGGTGTTCTTTCATCTTCAGGTGTTAGAAATTGAAATCCGTAGTAAACTTTCAATGCGTCATCTCCCAACGTGTGAAGCAAAAGTGCCGTCTGATATTGTAATGAATGTTTCGTCAAACACGTAATAATGGCGTAGTTATGCCATTTCAGTTTAAACAACTTCCAGTCCGCCGATAAATTATCTTCCATACATAAGGGCGCTGGTGGTCTTATACTAGCCACTGGTCTGTTTGTGTCTTCCGACATTTTTTTTTCTTTTCTCCACGTGACGTACATACGAATTTACAATTTGAAACAAGAATAATAAAGTTATTTATCTGTTTCTTATCCTTTTGTACATCTTACTTAGACATATCTTCATCCCACCTGCTGCTACCATGTGTCATTTTAGAGGATGTCAATGGATTGAATAAAAACATAACGACAGAGATCAGGTTCTATAAAATGACGTCCTTTATTTACATCAGGCAAAACATGAGTGCCCCGGTAAAAGGGGCGTAACTCCAGACGGTGAAACTCTTATTCAGTCCCTCATGCAACATAGTGCATCAAGCTCCCGGTGGCTTGACCCACACTTCTTCACCAACTGTGATGGATCCTTGTCCCTCTTCACTTATGTTCGTTCTAGCAAGAGGATGACGGCACTCATACCGAAAGACTGACTGATGCGGCACTGACTCTTCATCTTGACCACTCTTTGCAGACATGTTGTACCAAAATACCGCTTCTTCTGGTGAGATTCGGCCTCTCTCTGCAACAGCCTTTATGGTTCGGTGATGCCTTTCGACAATCCCATTTCCTCCCGGTCGATATGCAGCCCGAAAAAATTGCCGGGTTCCCCACCTTGCACACAGCTCTGTAAAGTCTTCAGAGCGGAAGGCGGCACCATTATCCAATAATATCTCCTCCACTGGCCCCCTCTCCAAAAACACCGCCTCCATGGCTCTGCAGATTTCACTCGCGGTTTCCGCTCTCAACTTACGCCAGATTGCCACTCTCCCAGGTCCACAGTCGACCATTGACAGGAATATATCGTTCCTATAATGCGTGACGTCAATGGCCAGCCGTTTCCAAGTTTCAGTCACCTGCAATTCCCCTCTCTCGTGCCTGGATTGGGCAGGGTCAATTGATTGACACTCTCTGCATTGTTCCACCACCTCTTTAACCGCCTCCTTTGTCACACTCAGGTTCACGTTTCTTGCAAGAAAAAGTGTCCTCTCTTTCCCAAAGTAGTGCATTTCATGACGCTCTCTCGCTTCCTCACTAACGGCGCACACAGCCGCTGCATCCTTCTCTTTAAGCCAGGCCATCTTTACTCAGGTCAGGGCATCTGCTCTTTTCTTTTGAGTTGGGACAAGCGTAACCGACACTCTCAGTCCAAACTCGCGAATCAAGTCTCCCAAAATCCCGAGCCTACGCTTGATCAGCATCTCAGCTGCTCCCTTGGTCCTTACTCTCCTGTCTCCTGAGACTTCTGACTGGATCCAGGAGGCCACTGTGGCCTAGTTCGTTTTCAACTCTGCATTTTTCAAGCCCCACTTTTGAGCCAGGTTCACTCCCTTTGCTGCAGCCTCGAGCTCTGCAACATTTATGTGGGTATGGTCATTCCTTTTGCGTAGCCAAGCGGCATCCTCCACTGTTGCTCCTCCAATTTCAAGCAGCACACCGAGAGCCAGAGTGCTAGCATCACACCATATCACACCTTCTTTGCCCCGTTCGACACGCCATTTTCCTTTGACGGGCTCTTCCACCTTAACCTCCTCCACCACCTCGCGTATCAACTGCACAACATCCTCGGTCACTGTGTCATCCCAGCGGCCGCCTTCGGTCCGCCTTTTTATATAGCTGCATGCTACTCTGAGCCACCCGCAAATGGGGTAATGGCCAACCAGCTTCCCACATATGGAGAACAGCTCTCTCTTAGTCAGTCCGTCTGAGATATCGGGCACCTCATTACCCCGTCCGAATATCAACGTCCCCTCCTTATTCCTTTGCAGCTTTAGTCCTACGGCCGTGCCATTTTCTAGTGGCTCAGGTGGCTTCGCAATCAATCCATATCTTCCAACGTGATTGCTAACACTTTCCGCGGACAGATTGACTTCCTCGACCAAGATGTCATCAATATATGAGCTTGTGGCCCTCTCCACCTCGTTATTTTTCCCCAGCACTGTTTTCAAAATTGCAGTCATAATTTTGGGTGCAGAACTGAGCCCAAAACCCAACCTTGTCAAGCAAAATGTCTGACCCTTGAACTTAACCAGCTGGTACCGCCATAGCCTCTTGTGTATCTGGAGGTAGGCTGATTTTAGGTCCACAATCTTGCTTGCCCGCTCTATCTTCCTCCACTCTCGCATTACTTCCTTGCAAACGTCGATACCGTCCCCTGTGTGGCAAGCAATATGCTGGTTTAGCACTCTGTAGTCCAATACTGGCCTAACCTTCCCTTTGGTGGACTGGACTACCGCCATGAGTGGTAGGACTCCGTCTGCTTCCCCGGACCATGGTACAAGGATACCTTCCTCAATCCACCTTGCTATCTCTTTCTCAAATTCAGCCCTTGTGTCACCATTCAGAGTACTTTCGTA
>CAUVYP010000332.1:30000-85000 GCA_963556195.1 Sepiola atlantica | reverse complement strand
ATATATAAACATATGTTTGTATATGTATATATTATCATATGTTTGTATATGTATATATATACATATGTTTGTATACGTATATATTAACATATGTTTGTATATGTATATACTAACATATGTTTGTATATGTATATATTAACATATGTTTGTATATGTATATATAAACATATGTTTGTATATGTATATATAAACATATGTTTGTATATGTATATATATAGATATGTTTATATATGTATATATATACATATGTTTGTATATGTATATATATACATATGTTTGTTTATGTATATATATTAAGAAAGAAGATTTCGCAGGGGAGATAATCAACTTGCGAAATCATCATAAAAAACAACATGGCGTCTCTGTGAACGAATCGCCGGTACGATACGCAGAATGGAAAAATACTTGTAATTAAAGTTCTAGTGGATAATTTTTTCTACTTTTTTGCACAGTGAGTAAGAAGATAACACTGAATAAGTATATAATATTGTTTTTATAAAAAAATGATTTTTTTAATGGTCCGCTCATCTGCATAAGCACCTAAATCAATGTTTCGTTTGCTTTTTGAAAAAATATCGAATGTAAAAAAAAATCTTAGTTAAATTAAATATTCTTATGTCTTTGTGACTTCCTGTTTAATCATGCGCGTCATCTGACGTACGGATGACCAGAAATTAAAAATAAAACCTTTTTGTTAGCATTTCTTTATGCGAATTTTATTATTATTATTATTTTTTTTCCTTCGAGTTATAGTTTAATAATATCGATCCTGTTGTCAAAATGTATTTTTTAAATTGTAGTTTTCTGCGAAGCTGTTTTTCTGGGGTTCGGAATTAATTACAACTCGGAATTAATTACAACTTGGACTTAATTTATCAATTTTATTTGTTATTCAACCAATAAATCTCATTTTATTTCTTTCATTTGCAAAATTATAATCTCGTAATTCTTGATGATAAAATGAAATAAAACTCTTTTTTTTTAATTCGTACAATATAATTTTGCAAATGAAAGAAATAAAATGAGATTTATTAGTTGAATAACAAATAAAATTGATAAATTAAGTCCAAGTTGTAATTACTTCCGAGTTGTAATTAATTCCGAGTTGTAATTAATTCCGAACCCCCAAGAATTACGAGATTTCTAATTCCTAAGCGACATAAAATTACTTCCGTTTTGTAATTAATTCCGTCACTCGTTTTTCTGATCACCATCTTGAATTTTCCCCTCGACTCACGTCAATACACCAATAATCTTTGACAACTAAGTATTATGTTTATTAAATTCATTTTGTTAAAATAATTTTTATATCATCTTACCGTGAATCCCATTTTAAACTTTAATCTAGCTGTAAAACTCGTAACATCAAATAATTGAACGTTGTTGTATAACCAAGAAAGATTGAACCAAAAAATGAAAATTACTATATTTTAATACAAAACGATTATTTCGTCCAAATTAGTTCGCTTATTCTTAGGTCGATTTTTTCTATCGTTTTTACTTCACATGAAATTTGATAAAATTTAAGTTTTTTATCAGGTAAAATTTAATAAAATTCATTTTTAACAAGTGTTATTAAAAAATGAATTCAAGATGATGTCCTTCATCATACACCATTAAAATAGTGAAATATTTGGTGCTTCTGCAGAGACGGGGGCCACTGTTTCGATCGATGGCGGCGGAAACTGCCGACTCCTCTTCGGGAGAAATCGTGCGAAAACGTGAGCGATGGAAAGAAATTTGATTTTGAAGAAGATAACTGTATAATTGACAATATTGAGGATAAGGTAAAATTATGAACATTTATTTATTGAAACAAAGTAAACATTATGTACAGCAAATAAATAAATAAAATTTTGATAAACATTTGAAATTTAACAAAAAACGAATTAAATAAAACTTTGATAAACATTATGTACATCAAATAAATAGCTAACTTTTTATTGAAATAAACAAAAACGTAATAAGTAAAACTTTGATTTGAAAAAAAAAGAAAAAAAGTAAACAATTGACTGAACTGGGATGAATCTCATATCAGCACCACATATACATGTCTCGGCACCTGAAATGAAATTATGCGCTTGCAAAAAATCAACAATTTTGCAATTATCCCCAAATAAATGCAAGAACTCTTCAAAGTTTAATCGGTTTACGTCCATTTCGTGAAAAAGTAATTCACCCAATATTAGTTATCTCCCCAAAAATCAAATTTCTTTCCGTCGATCACGATTTCTCCCGAAGAGGAGTCGGCAGTTTCCGCCGCCATCGATCGAAACAGAAGCACCAAATATTTAAATGAATAAAAATAAACTAAATTAAGTTTTATTTCTGAAAGTGACCGATACTGTTGTCGAATTAGTTTTCTTTATTTCTTGATTATTTTTTTCTTCCCCTGTTCTTTTCTGCGAAGCTGCTTTTCTGGTCACCATCTTGAATTTTCCCCTTGGAAAGTTCTATCACTCGGTTGGCAAGTACATCCCTAATCAGTATGATATCACTAGTAAGTATAATGTTTCTTGAAGGTTTTTTTTTGGTTTTAGAATTCTTTTATCAGCTTTATCGGCAAACTATAAGAATCCCCGACTCAAAGTCCGCAGCAAACGATGCCCGGTTAGATTTGGTTCCTGATATAAAATACTTTCTGTTTTTGTTAAAAATAAGTAATCAAATAGGTGTTAAAGAAAATCAGGAAACGTTTTGGTGCTTCTGCATTATTGTGTACATATGAAATGTTTTCGTCTTTAATTTAGAAGAGTGAGTTGAAAGGGGGAGATAATTCAAACTTTTTTGTAGATAATTCAAACTTGTTTGTCAAATCTCCAACAATGGACGTAAACTATAAAAATGAACGTAAACGAACAAAATTAATTTTTATTTTATTTTATACTTTCTAACCCTAACCCTAACCATAACCCATAAACGAAATAAATACAATTAAATCGAACTGAATTGAAAGTGATCTGTCTTGTTGTCATAATATATATTTTTAATTTGTAGTTTTCTGCGAAGCTGCTTTTTTTTGGTCGCCATCTTGATTTTAACCCCAACTCACGTAAATACATCAATAATCTTTTACAAGTAAGTATAATATTTTAAAATTTCTATTTGTTATAAAAAATTTCCTTGCCATCTTTCCCACAATATTACAATAAACTCTAACCTTGCCGTAAAACTCGTAAAATAAAATAATTCAACATAATTTTGCTGTATAAAACAGAAAGTCTTTTAGCTCTCCATCTTATTTGAATATGTTTATAAATAGTATTTTATTTCGGGAAATCACAGTAAATTTGATTTCACTTACATTTTTTAATATAAATTAAATTAACTCAAATAAAAGTTTAATCAAAAAGTTGGTACAGGTACAGCTTTTGAACCAGACAAAAGCGACATTTTGTTTGGTATCTTCATGAAAATCACTGTTACAATTTCGTAATTAAATCATTTTCCCATCATTTTAGGTCTTCTTTTTTCGGACGAATTTTTCAATAGTTGTCAATCCGGATCTTTATGCTTTATTTAACGGAATAACTGTTGAATTATCAATTTTGTCGGACTGTTAAAACCTATTTTAAGGGTTATCTCCCTTGTTCTATTATTATTTGGGAACCAGATTAACCCTTGTAAGATTTGGGGTTATCTGCCCTTCTGTTGTTGTTGTCCTGTTGAAAAATAAACGCACGACGCGCGTGTAAACCTACAAAATGTGTTTGTCTTAACTGAATTGTCCTGCCATGAAGAATGTCTGAATGTTGCTGAGATCAAAAGGTATGTCTCACATTCGTGTGAACTTGGCTTTATATCGATAATAATTATCAACAAAGGTTATGGGCCCAGATGAACGCTCGATATAATTATAAAGCCACGTGTGACATTTTTTTTCGGCCATATTGAAATTCTCGTTCACGAAAGAAGTTTTGTATCGTTTTACCTTCACGATGGAAACAAAACTTGGTAATCTCGTACCGTTGAATGGGACAAATTACGCCACTTGGAAGATTCAGTGCAAAATGACATTAATTAGGGACGGATTATGGTACATAGTAAATGATACCGAAATCGTCCCCGATCCTAGGACAGATACGATATTACACGGAAAGTATTTATCGCGGAAAGATCGCGCCTTGGCGACGATTGTTTTGTCAGTGGAACCGTCACTTTTGTATTTAATAGGGGATCCCGACGACCCTGCAGTGGTGTGGAAAAAATTGGCAGATCAATTTCAGAAGAAAACGTGGGCTAATAAATTAGCATTAAGGAGGCGCTTGTATTCCCTTAAATTGAAAGTAGGTGACTCTGTTCATACACATATTAAAATAATGACAGAAATCTTTGAAGAGTTGTCAGTCATCGGCGATTCAATTGACTAGGAAGATAGAGTTGTACACCTCTTGGCTAGCCTCCCGGATTCCTATGACATGCTAGTAACAGCGCTCGAAGCAAGTCAGGATGTGCCCAAATGGGTGTTAGTGACTGAACGACTGCTCTACGAAGAAACGAAAGTCAGAGAAAAGGAAAACACTGCTACTGACTCGAAAGCGATGACATCAAAACATCACACTTTTAAAAAGGGGCCCAAGTGTTATCACTGTGGAAAGAATGGACACATTAAACGTGACTGTCGATTGCTTAGTGAGGATGCAAAAGAAAGTTTTAAAAGGAACTACCCCAATAAGAAAGCTTTCTTCACTGGAAAAACAAGGAAAATCTAATGGTTCTGAAAACAATTACGTTGTTGGACTATTTGCACACCATGCGTTATTATCTAATAACAAAATGAGCGAATGGATTGTGGATTCTGGAGCAACTTGTCACATGTGTCATGATGTGAAGATGTTTATACATTTCCGGAAATTGGATTTAGTAGAGGAAATAATACTTGGAGATGGACGCTCGGTTGAAGCATTAGGAGTGGGAACAATAGAGCTGAACGTGAGTGTGCCAGACGGTAAACAGCAAAGATGTAGACTGTATGAAACACTTTATGTTCCCAAACTATCGTACAACCTATTGAGTGTGTCTAGGGCGACTAGATCTGGAAAGTCGTTCATATTCACTGAATCAGGATGTCGACTTCTTGATGAAAAACAGAGGATAGTAGCTGAGGGTTCAAAAATTGGAAACGTGTACTATTTGAACTGTAATGAAAAACAAGAAGCAGCTCATGCAGCATCTACATGTTCAGGTGGTAACACAAAGGAGGAGATCTGGCATCGACGTTTTGGTCATCTTGGTGCGGGGAATTTGCAGAAACTAGCAAGAGATCAGCTGGTGACTGGCCTCGACTATGATGTGACAAAGAGTATTAACTTTTGTGAACCATGTGTGGATGGCAAACATCATCGTTCCTCATTTCCAAAATCAGGTGGAAGGCGAGCTACACAACTACTCGGAATTGTGCACAGCGATGTTTGTGGAAGTCTAGAGGCAAAATCGCTTGGTGGAGCCGAATACTTCCTCACATTTATTGATGACAAATCAAGATTTGTGTGGATATATGTGCTTAAACACAAGGGAGAAGTTTTTGCAAAATTCATGGAGTGGAAAACCATGGTGGAGAACAAATAAAAACCTTACGCACTGACAATGGCGGGGAATACACTTCAAGAGAGTTTGAATGTTACCTAAAGAAGGAGGGCATACACCATGAACGCACTGTTTCCAAAACACCAGAGCAAAATGGAGTGGCTGAAAGAATGAATCGGACGTTGGTGGAAGCAGTGCGAGCAATGTTGTCGGACTCGCAGCTGCCTAAGAAATTTTGGGCAGAAGCTTTATCAACAGTTGCATACGTACGAAACCGAAGCCCAACAAATGCAGTACAAGGAATGACACCATACGAGGCATGGAAAGGCTACAAACCAGATGTGAACCATTTACGCATTTTTGGGTGTAGTGCTTATGCCCATATACCAAAAGATGAAAGATCCAAAATGGATTCTAAAGCGAAGAAGAGCATCTTTCTCGGATATGGTATTGGAGTCAAGGGTTATAGACTTTATGATACAGAAAAGTTAAGAGTCTTCCATAGCAGAGATGTCATCCTTAATGAATCGGCATCCATTGGTGAACAAGAGAGAGAGGAAGTTGGAAACCAACCTCTAGTGAAAATTGACTGTCATAACGTCAGTGATGATGATGATGATGATGATGACAATTCACAAGTGACAACAGGACCACGAAGATCACTAAGGATTAGGAAAGCTCCAGATCAGTATGGTGAATGGGTCTACATTGCTCACAGATTGAATGACCCATTAACGGTGAAAGAGGCACTTTCTAGCCCTGAGAAAGATAAATGGATGAAAGCAATGGAAAGTGAAGTTGATTCACTACATACTAATAAAGTATGGGACCTTACTGTCTTACCCAATGGACGGAAGGCTATTGGTAGTAAGTGGGTGTTCAAACAAAAATATGACGCTGATGGAAACATGGGACAATATAAAGCTCGACTGGTAGCTCAAGGATTTCTTCAGAAACATGGAGTTGACTACGACGAGACCTTTTGTCCAGTAGTGAGGTTCGAATCAGTGCGAACTGTCATTGCATTAGCAGCAAAACATGACCTGAACCTGCATCAGTTGGACGTAACCACTGCATTTCTTAATGGTGAGCTGAAAGAAGACATCTATATGAAGCAACCAGAAGGATTTAAGGTCAAAGGCAAAGAACACCTTGTCTGTAAATTAAAGCGAAGCATCTATGGCTTGAAACAATCATCAAGATGTTGGAATGAGGCACTGAATACTCAGCTAAAAAAGATGCATTTCAAGCAATTGGAAAATTACCCGTGTATCTACACACTCTCCTCGGGAGGAGAGATCTTCATAGCTGCAGTGTATGTTGATGATATCATTCTGGCATGTAAGTCTTTGACACGTATCCAAGAATTTATCAAAAGAATCTCCGAAAGTTTCAACATCAAGGATATGGGGAAACTACATAGTTTCTTGGGTGTTAAAATCGCTTATCCAGATTCAGGGAAGATATGGATCGGACAACCAGCATACGCAGCAGAGGTTTTGAAAAAATTCCAAATGGAAAATTCAAAGCCTACATCAACTCCAATTGATCCTGGTGCAAGGTTAACTAAAGCTGTTAAAGAAAACGAGCTAGTCAACCAAGAATTGTATCAATCAGCAGTTGGAAGCCTGCTGTATCTGTCAACAAAAACAAGACCTGATATTGCCTATGCTGTCGGCAATGTAGCAAGATTCTGCTCACAACCTACCATGGAACACTGGAGGTCTGTGAAACATATCATGCGTTATCTAAATGGCACGCGGAACTATGGGTTACTGTATGACAGGGAGAATGCAACAAATCTGATAGGATATTCAGATGCAGACTGGGCTGGTGACTTGGATGACCGCAGGTCAACCTCAGGCTACCTGTTTAAATTAAGTAGAGCGGCTGTCAGTTGGAGAAGTAAAAGGCAGACTTGTGTTGCATTGTCTACAGCTGAAGCAGAATATATGGCATTGGCAAGTGCAGCACAGGAGGCAGTATGGATGCGACATCTTCAAAGTGGTCTCAATGAACCCTTGGTTGGACCGACACTCATCTACGAGGATAACCAATCCACAATATGTATGGCAAAGAATCCACAATATCATGGAAGGGCGAAGCATATTGATATTAAGTTTCATTACATTCGAGAGCAAGTTGAGATGGAAACAATTGAATTGGAATACTGTCAAAGTAAAGACATGATTGCTGATGTGCTGACGAAGGGACTTGTGAGTGCACAATTTATTAAGCTTAGAGCACTGTTAGGTGTTAGGGAAGTCATGGAACAGTCTGACAGCAATTGAGGAGGAGTGTTGAATTATCAATTTTGTCGGACTGTTAAAACCTATTTTAAGGTTAATCTCCCTTGTTCTATTATTATTTGGGAACCAGATTAACCCTTGTAAGATTTGGGGTTATCTGCCCTTCTGTTTGTTGTTGTTGTCCTGTTGAAAAATAAACGCACGACGCGCGTGTAAACCTACAAAATGTGTTTGTCTTAACTGAATTGTCCTGCCATGAAGAATGTCTGAATGTTGCTGAGATCAAAAGGTATGTCTCACATTCGTGTGAACTTGGCTTTATATCGATAATAATTATCAACAATAACAGCTCTCCACCTTTTTTAAAATATGTTTGTTTATAAGGCTAAGAATACGATTTTATTTAGAGAAATCGCAGTAAATATTAAAATAAATACGCTTTCAACAATGATTTCACTGAAATATGTATTTTTATAAATTTTATTAAAACATAATTTTAATATAAAAATAAATAAGTGTATAAGTTTACTAGTTTCGATCAATTCAAGATGGCGTTTCGTTTTCACCTTCTGTACATTAATATCAATTCAATGCTTTTCTGGACACCATTTTGAATTTTCACGTCAACTCACGTAAACCTATATCGTATTTTTTTATTTGCAATCGTGTTATTATTATTGTTATTATTATTATTATTATTATTATTATTATTACTATTACTATTACTATTATTATTGTTATTATTTACTCACTAGGAGTTATCACATTGGTCATCGTCAGTGATCACCCACTGCCAACAACCTGTGGTATTCCCTGGAGTCTGAGTGACAACAAGTCTCCTCAGACTTCCAGTATGCTCCACCTCTTTTCGTTCATCACCGCTGATGACCTTGCGGTATCGCAACAGCCACCTACCACCGATTTCACGATGATAAGGGCCATTGGTCTCCTCTGGTGGCAACAAGCCTCCCCACGGTCCCAGAGCTGTCCGCGCTCTTTCAGTGGAGGTCTGGTTTGCGCTTTCCCTCCTCGACCCTCTGTCCATAATTTTCGTGGTGTCAGCCTATGCTTGCGCCTCTCTCTCGCGGTTGTATTTTCACCGGTTCTGTTGTCTTGTGCTTCCATGTGTTTGTACTCCATTCGTTGCTTATGTGAGTTGGTTTCCGCATTCGAGGACATTTCTCAGGATTGTAGCTGTTTTGATCATTACTGTCCTTTGTATGGTCTCAGTTATCCCATTGATTCCTATTTCTCCTAGTCTTTTCTCCATGGTTTTGGGGACTGTTCCTAGTGCTCCTATGATTATTGGTGTTATACTGACTTTCTTCATGTTCCATATTCCTTTCAATTCTCTGGCAAGTTCAGTATATTTGCTTCTTTTTTCCGTCTCTTTGATCTTCACTCTGTGGTCCGCTGGAACGGCAAAGTCTACGATTTTGCAGGATTTTTCTTCCTTGTTGATTATTATCATATCCGGTCTCCTTGCTGTTATGGGTTTGTCTGTTTGTACATTCATATCCCATATGATTTTGTGTTTTTCGTTTTCTAGTACAGTTTCTGGTTTGTGTTTGTACCGTTTTTTTGCATATTCGAAATTCAGTTGTTTGCACATTTCCCGGTGTACTTCTTTCCCCACGCTGTCATGTCTGTTCTTGTATTCCTTTTGGGCTAGCTTGCTGCATTCACTTATTATATGATTTATCGTTTCGTCTCTTTGTCCACACAATCGGCATTTGCTGTTTTCCTGGGTTTTATCTATCTTTGCTTTAATAAAGTTTGTCCTAATCGCATTGTTCTGTGCGGCCGTCAGCAGAGATTCCGGTTCTCTGTTCAAGTGTCCTTTTCTTAGCCATGCCCAACTGTTTTCATTGGCTTAATCTCTTGTGAGTCTTATAAAGCGTCCATGTAGTCGTTTTTCTTCCCACTTTTCCTTTCTTGTCTTTTTGTTTCTGGTTTCAGTGCTTCCGGAGTTTTTTGTTGGGCTGGTGTCTCTTGCCGTGGTGATCAGTCTTTCCGTGTTCTGGGTTACATATTTCTCCAGCTCTTTTTTGGTGTCTTCCACACAGTCTTCTATACTTACCTGTCCTCAACCTCCTTCATTTCTTTTCATGTAGAGTCTGTCCATATCGTCTTTTGGGTGCAATGCATTGTGCATGGTCATTAGTTTTCTAGTCCTCTGGTCAAGGTGCCTGAGTTCTTCTTTGGTCCAGCCTATGAATGGTCCAGAGTATCTTATTAGTGATACAGCCCATGTGTTTATCCCTTTTATTAGGTTTCTATCATATAGTTTAGTTTCTAAGAGTTTCCTTGTTCTTCGTAGATATTCTTTTCCAATCTTCTCTTTCATTTCTGTATATTTGATTGTGTCTGCTTCCAGAACTCCCAGGTATTTATAATTATCTTGTTCTCCTAGCGCCCTCATCTCCTCTTAGTTGGGGAGTTATATACCTTCTGTCGTCTCCAGTTTTTCTCTTTTAATCTCTAGCTGTGCACATTTTTCTATTCCAAACTCCATTTGGATATCCTGGCTGAATATCCTGGTTGTATTAATCAGCTTTTCCAGTTCTTTTTTGTTTTTTGCAAACAGTTTAAGGTCATCCATGTACATCAGGTGGTTTATTCTTTGTTCTGTATCCGTAAACCTGTATCCGGCATCAAACTTTCTGAGTATGTAGTTGAGTGACATCATGGCTATTATAAACAATAGTGGTGATTGAGAGTCTCCTTGAAAAGGGTCTCTCTGTATTTTTATCTCAGACAGGTGTTCTCCGGCTGTCAGTTTTAGTCTCCATGTTTCCATTGCTTTCTGGATGAGATTAATAATCCTGCCTCGTATCTTGTATATTTTTAAGCATTCAATTATCCATGTTTGGGGGATACTGTCGTAAGCTTTCTTGTAGTCAATCCATGCCATGGTTATGTTCTTTTGTTTGCTCTTCACCTCCTTCAGGGGCTTTTGATCAATGTATAGTAGATCATGTGCCCCTCTTTGTCCTTTTCGGCATCCTTTTTGTTCCTCGGGGAGCAGTCCACGTTTGTCCAGGGATTGGTAGATTTGTTCTCTCAGTTGTGCTGTTAGAATTTTCCACATTATTGGTAGACATGTTATCGGTCTGTAGTTGCTGGGGGTCGTTCCCTTTTTGGGGTCTTTTTGTATTAATGTTGTTCTTCCTTCCGTCATCCATTCTGGTACGTCTGTTTTGCGTATACATCCACTCAGTTTCTGCGCTAGTCTTTCATATTATTATTATTATTATTATTATTACTATTATTATTATTATTATTGTTATTATTATTATTATTATTGTTATTATTATTATTATTACTATTACTATTATTATTGTTATTATTATTATTACATTACGATGTATTTAATAAGTAAAGAAACACAAGTGTAGGAGAGAGATAAGACATACTGGCCGAAGGCAGGCTTTATTTTGAGAAAGGCTGGAAACGGATGCAGATGCATGCCGGGAGCTTGGTGTGGTGAGCAAGTGTTTAGGGTCCTATTGGTGGAGGTAGAGGCGGAATGAATATTTGGTGTGTACCCCATCGCTGTCTGTGTTTGTTCTAGCTGACGAGTGGGTGTGCGTCCTATCATTTGTGGTTGTTCCGGGGACCTTTGCAGGTGATACCTGTTGCGTCGGTAGCTTCCGCTGGATGTCTCGACCATGTAGGAACGTTCATCTAGGCATTGATTCACAACACCCTTTTCCTATACTCTGTCACCTTTCTTGTATGGGCGCATCCTGACAACCTCTCCTAGGGTCAGTGCCGGTAGGTTGTGTGTACGACAATTGTAGTACTCTGCCTGAAAGCATTGCTTATGCTCGAGGAGCATTTTATCCTTTTCCCCCTGGTTTGTGGACCTGGATTTCAGCAGGTTGCTGCTCATGGGCAGAAGTGAGCATGTGTGGTGATTCAGCAGGCGCTGAGAGGGACTGCTTCCCATATGTTGTGTAGGGGTATTCCTGAAGTCGAGTAGTGCCAGGAACTGGTCGGTGTCAGTGTCTTTGTTCTTCCTAACCATGTTGACAAGCACAAATTCGGCTTAATGGTTATTTTCGGTTGTCATGTATGACCGCGATAGCATGTCAGCGATATACATATGTTTTCTTTTGAGGTACACAATGTCGATGTCATACTTCTGAGTTCGCAATAACATACCCTGTAATCGATTAGGGGTTTTTGCAAAGGTTTTTTTCACTATAGCTTCCAGTGGTTTATGATCTGTGTGTATCTCTGTTTGTCTGCCATAAGTATATTGGTGGAATTTCTCCAGTGAGAACACAATCGCCAACATTTCTTTTTCGATTTGGGTGTATCTCTGCTCGGTATCAGTCAGCGCGCTGCTTGCATCTGCTACTGGCTTCCCTTGTTGTAGTAATGCTGTGCCAAGTCTTTATGAGCTGGCATCGCTGTATTGTGTGGGTCATTTTCAAATCTAGTAAGCGAGTACGGGTTCTTCGATGACGGCTTGCTTCGTTTCTGTGAATGCAGTATCTCATGCTTGTGACAATATCCATGGGACATCCTTGCGCATCAGTTGCCATATGGGGTTCTATGACGGTCGACAATCTTAGTAGGAACCTTGCTAGGTAGTTGACCATCCCACAGAGTGTCTATATCTCTTCGATCGATGTGGGCTGCTTTAGTTTGGTGATCGCATCAATTTTAGAAGGGTCTGGGAGTAGCCCATCACTGGTAATGAGGTGACCCATGAAACTTATGGTAGTCTTTTTTACTTCTGCCTTTCCTCGATTCAGCTTCATTCCTCTTTCTCGACTCCGTTGTAGGAGTGCCTGCAGGTTTGCATCATGGTTTATAGAGTCTTGTTGTAGGTCATCTCCTGAACCGAATGCAATAATATCGTTGGCGATGCATGCAACTCCATCTGGACCGTCTATGGCTTGACAGAGACGTTTTTGGAATATTTCAGAGCTCACACAATTTCCGAAGGGGAGCCTCAGCCACCGGTATCGACCAAACCCCATTTGGAAAGTTGTGAGGAGGCTTGACTCGTCGTCTAACACTACATGCCAGTATGCTGACGCAACGTCTACCTTAGTGAAGTATTTTGCATTTGTTAACTTTGGTAGTACTTCCTCTATGGTAGGTAGTTGGTATTGCTCATGCTTCATCGCTTTGTTTAGCAGTCTTGGATCGATGCAGATTCGGATATCCCCTGACTTCTTTGTGGCGATAATCATTCGACTATTTCAGTCGGTTGGTTCGTCAACAGGGGTGGTGACTCGAGGAATCATAGATACTTGTATACGTCTTGCTGGGGCAGTATGGAGTGTTATGGTGGGGTCTACCTGTAGGTGACTTGACCAGGCACCCCAGTTCGCCGTTAAAAACGTCCAAGTACTCTGTCATCAGTTGCTCACAGACTGGGTCTGAGTGAAGATTAGCGATGTTGTCATAATGTACCGTTATTAAGTTCATCTGTTAACTCGCCCGTTTCCCCAGCAATGGGGTTAGGTTTTCTTTAACCACCGTGCACCCAAGAAAGTACTTTTTTGTGTTCTTGGGATTGCGCAAGGTAATCCTGCATCTTAGTATATAGTTTGTATCGCTAGAACAGTCAAAGTCGATTTACCTTGTGTCTTGGTTTAGACGGTCTTGGTCTCTCACCACGCCGCCTTTCTGTGCATTTCAGTGCAAAGTGGTTTTTGTGACCGCAAAGGTTGCACTTCTGTCCCAATGCAGGGCATGCTTCTTTTATGTTATGCTTTTATTATGTTATTCTGTAGAAGAATATTGGGATTTATGTTAAATCGTTGTTAAACTTGTCGGTATCACTATCGAATATGTACCAATTTTTGGAGACTTCGCATTGGCATCATTTGAGCATGTTACATAAACATCTGAGAGATTCTGAATCGATTAGCCAATCAGCTGTCAGTTGGCAGATGACATGGAAGTAATGCCGCCTTGGATCACCGAACATTCAGACCGATTGGAATAATTTTTTTAGGAAGATCTGTGAAGACTATTTGTTACGAGATCCTCATCAGATCGGAGGCCCAGGACATACGGTTTAGATAGATGAGTCTCTGTTTAAGCCTAGCCCGACCCTAACCTGACTGATTGAAAAAAACAATGTCAAAAACCCCGACCTCCCCCCAAAAAATCGTATTAAATTCTAAAGCTATTCTTCTATTTACATCAGTGTTTTTGTATTTATTATGCAAACACATATTACAATGAATTGATATTTGTATGACATTAGGTTTTACATTGTGTATAACATTTAAAGTTGATTTGTAAACTGTAAAGTGGTTCATGGAGTATTTTCACTTATACAATCAGTATGAAGAAAACTAAAAAAACTCACATGTTATATCATATTTTTATATAAACACGTGTCTTTAATATTGTAATTATTTCATAAATATTATAAGTGTATAATCTCTCTAGCATAAAATATCCAACATATGATATTGTTTACAATTCATTCGGCAATAAAATAATAGTGTAAAAGCAAAAGTAACCTTTTTTCCTTTGTTTTATTAAAACATAAAACGAGGTCAAATATTGCAAAATCCTTGTATTTCTGTTGATATCTCTTTTTTATTTACAGATTTGTACTCATCAAAAATCTTGATTTCTTACTCAGCAAAGAATGAGGAAAAGTCTCGTATCTGTTTTAGATAGGTTCTACCATAATTTTGTAAAACTCAATACATTCTTTTAGAGAAGTTCCGTTTGAAAAAAACTGTCTCGGCCTTTTGTGTATGAGAAATAAAAAAAATAGAAATCGAGTTTGTGGATCAGCATTTTTGGATAATTCATCTCTAAAGAGTCACATGTGCACACACTGGAGAGAAACCATACTCTTTTAAAGTTTGTGGATCTGCATTTTCGAAGAATTCTAATCTAAAATATCACATGCGAACACGCACAGGAGAAAACGGGGAAAAATAACAAAATACCAAGACCTAAAAAATGATTTTAAAATAACATGGTCGCTCGATTAAATAAACATCATACCGGTTGTAGTGGCGGCAACGGGTCTAGTGAAAAAAAATCTAAGAAAATACTTAGAAACAATCCCGGGAAGACCAAACTAGGAAAGTGGAGATAGTAGCCCTAAAAGAAACAACATCTATCCTTAGGAGAGCCCTCGGATAAAAATTTTACTCATAAGGAAGTCAAGTGTTGGCCTCAAGAGGGGCCCCTTGATCTCTTTAAATAAACTAAATTAAAATTAAAAAAGAGAATAACCATATTCTTGTGAAGTTTGTAAATCGTCATTTTTCGAGAATTCTTCCATAAAAAGTAACATGAGCACACACACTGGAGAAAAACCATATTCTTGTCAAGTTTGTCTATCTGCATTTGCGAAAAGTTCTGATCTAAAAACTCACATACGAATACACACAGGAGAGAAGCCATATTTTTGTCAGGTTTGTGGATTTGCATTTTCTGATAATTCTAATCTAAAAGGGCACATGCGCACACACACAGGAGAAAAACTATATTCTTGTCACATTTGCCAATCTTCATTTTTACAGAATTCTCATCTAAAAAGTCACATGCGCACACACACGTGAGAGAAAGAATATTCTTGTAAAGTTTGCGGATCTGCATTTTCGGAGAATTCTAATCTAAAAAAGCACATGCGAACACACACTGGAAAGAAACCATATGCTTGTAAAGTTTGTGGATCGTTATTTTCGGAGAATTCTTCTCTAAAAAGGCACATGCTAACACACAGAGGAGAGAAGCCATATTCTTGTCAGGTTTGTGGATCTGCATTTTATGAGAATTCTAATCTAAAAAGGCACATGCGCACACACAGGTGTGCTGTCTCCTCAGGCCATCCAGCGCGTCCCTCTGATTGCCAATGAGGGTACCCCTCTTTTTGAGGGTAGCTTTGAATAACCAATAAAAAGCCGTGGACAAAGAGGAAGAAAAAAATGAAAAGATGAATAAATCAAAATCTACAAACTGGCAGGCCGGCACCCAGGATAAAAAGGGCCCCTCAACTCGTTTATGCACCAGGCGGGAAGAGGTATGCAATGGTACAAACCTTTTTTCCTCTGAAAATGTCAGTATGGACATGTCAGAGACAAGACAGGGACAGCCACCAGGCCTTGATGAAAAAGACCCTGGCACCAAGACTCCACCACAAGCAACGACTAAAACAAGGAATACAAGGGGCCTAAAATCCCAAAAGTGGTCAGTTGCTCAAAAAAGGATTTTACTGCACTGTTACCATTACTCGATGTTCGAGAAATGGAGTAGGAGCTCAAACGAGATTCTAACCGAGAGAATAAGAATGTCTGACCTTCCTGAAGAAAAAAAAAACACCCCAGTTTCCAATCTGCGCTCCTTAGTGTCCCAAATGGGTAAATACTTAACACCTGAGGAGATCTCAAGCATAAAAACTGATGCCCTGAAGGACGCAGAAAAGGACTATCTACCACAACAAGCAGAGGAATCCCAGTGGAGACTGGAAAACAAATGGAACAAAGAGGAAAAATGGACACTAATATGGTCCATGGCATATGCGAGAACAAAACACGAAAAACAGAAAGAAATAACAAGAGCATGGAAAGAAATTTTCTTTCACTACCACCCAGCAAAACGCAATGTCCCCTCTAAGAAACTTAGTATGCAGCGCTACAACAGTCTCAAATGGGACTTCAGTGAAACAGAACTTAATTCCATGGGACTGGATGTAGCAGCACTTATAACAAATAACATCAGCCCCCTTCATAACCCTATAACAGTTCCCACCAGCAACAAAAAAATACAAAACCCAAATATATCTAGGGAAGTAAGATCGGAAAATGGTGACACTCCAGAACTGCCCCCTAGAATAGACCCTCTACATCTGCAAGCTACAGATAGATTAACAATATCTCCAACAACAGTCCCAACACAAACACACCTCCCAATACCAGCACACCCACATAACTATTCAAAACACACCTTAAACAAAATCCAAAAGCCAAACAAAAGCCTACGGAAACTCTCACACCATAAAACTCTGCACTAAATACTCCACCTGCATTATCCCCAGCACTCAGCCCAACTCCACCACCACCATCTCCACCCTTTGAGCCAGATGAGGAACAATTGGCAGTTGAGGAGAACCTCAGTAACACCATTGTGGAGGTCAAGTCCATGGGACTAGAGAACCGACCACAACTGTCAAAAATAAAACCCTACAGAACCACCAAAGCTCTCATCACTAAAGTCAACACTGCACTGCAGAGACTGGTATCAGATGCAGTGTCGCTCACGGAACTCAACCAGATCACATATGCAGCTGGGCTTTATATCGATAGGATAACATTCCCTCAAAAGAACGTTAAAAAGCGATTTAATCCCAGAGCTTCCAAAACTACACCTGCATGGAAGCTCAAGCTGCAAAAAGAATTAAACCTCCATCGGAAAGAAATGAGCCAAATAAAACAGTTCCTCGCAGCTCCCACAACAGAAGGGAGACTGAAAAACACCATCAGCAGACTCCATGCAAAGTACCACACCACCAGCAGTGAGGAACTAAACAACGTTGTCAGGGAGCTGGAAGGCAAGATACCAGCACTTGCTAAAAGAATAAAAACCGAGGAAAATAAGAAGAAGGCCCAGTCCCAGAACAAACAGTTTGAAGCAAACCCTAGAGTGTTCTATAGAACTCTAATAAGGGATACCGTTACTGTAGAAAAACCACCTGAAGAACAAGACCTGGAGAACTACTGGCGACCCCTGTTTGAGTGTGAGGGAGTATACAACCAAGAGGCCCAGTGGATTGGAGACATACAGAGGATAAATGAGACCAAGCCCACAATGCCGGAGCCAGTAATTACAACAGAAGCGACTAAAAAAAAACTAGCTCTGTTTGCTAACCACAAGAAACCTGGCATTGACAATGTCTCCAATTTTTGGTTAAAGCAGTTGACTGCACTCCATGGCCACTACAGTAAATGCTTCAACAGACTACTGAGGGGTGAAGAGGCAACACCACCATGGCTCACTAAGGGAGACACAAGCCTCATACCCAAAATAAAAGAGACACAATACCCTAATAAATACAGACCCATATGCTGTCTCAGTACCACCTACAAGCTCTTTACTGGCCTGGTAGCCGATAGCATCTACGACCATCTCTCCTCTGGGAACTACCTAGAAGATCAACAAGCTGGCTGTAGGAGACGATGCTTTGGTACCAAGGACCAGTTATTGATTGACAAAACAATTTTAGAGGATTGTAGGAGGCGGCATAGAAACCTGAGCATGGCATGGATTGATTATCAGAAGGCCTATGACAGCGTGCCCCACTCATGGCTACTACAGTGCCTTGACCTGTATAATATCAGTCCAATAATTAAAAAAACAATGACAGCCCACATAAAAATGTGGCAAACCAACATATCACTAAGCCACAGCCATGGAAAGATTACCATCCCTAACATTAATATCAGAAGGGGAATCTTCCAAGGTGACAGCCTATCCCCGTTGCTCTTCTGCATGGCAATAGACCCACTTAGTAAGCTTCTCAACAACAGGGGAGAGGCCTACAACCTGGGCCAGGGACGCCAGAGAGATCCATCCAAGAAAATCAACCACCTTCTCTTCATGGATGACCTTAAGCTGTATGCAAGCTCTGACACTGAATTGCAGCAGCTCCTGCAGGTTGTACACACCTTTTCCAAAGACATTGGAATGAAATTTGGCTTGGATAAATGCGCCAAGTGCTCCCTCAGGGCTGGGAAAAAGATTCAGACAGACAATCTACAGCTAGATGAGGAAAATGAGATACGAGATCTCGAAGAGCAGGAGTCCTATAAATACCTTGGCATTGAGGAAAATGACACCATCCAACATGCCAGGATGAGAGAGAAAATTGGCAGAGAGTATGTATGCCGTGTCAGAAAGACAAAACACAGCTTACAAACAAAAATAAAATAACTGCCATTAACCAACTTGCAATGCCAGTAATTACGTACAGCTTTGGCATCATAGATTGGCCTCAACAAACCATCAACAGGCTAGATGTAAAGACTCGAAAAATGTTAACCCTCCATAGGGTCATCTATAGAAATCAGTGTCTGCCAAGACTGTACTTGCCCAGAAGAGAGGGAGGATTGGGTCTATAAGAGATAAACCACCAGCACAGAGCCACTATTGTCAGCATTGGCCAGTACCTAAGAAGCTCCTTAAACCCCAGCCTAGCAATGGTACGTGGACACCAAGATTCAAGAGCCAGCAAAACAAATTCCATCACAAAGTTGGCCAAGCATTTTGGACAAGGCTGTCATATAGATGAGGCAGAAACACAAAACAATCCTGCCACAGAGATAGCCCAAAAGAGCCGCAAGAGATACACCCAGACTTTTAAGAACAGGTGCATTGATGAGTGGTCAGGACAGAAACGTGCCACATACTTCCTCGATGAACTATCCAAGGACTATATTGATAAGGAAGGGTCCTTGGACTGGCTTAGAAGGGGAGCCCTCCACTACGACCAGGAGAGGCTTATAATGGCCGCACAAGACCAGGGCCTGATGACAAATGCGTTTAAAAAGATGGCTGGTCTCAGTCAGGACAACAAGTGCAGGTTTTGCCACACTGAAGTGGAGAGTGTGAGCCACCTGATATCGAGTTGCAAAATCATGTTGGCAGATGGCTCCTATACAACACGACATAATGGAGTGTGTAGGTACCTCCACTGGACCATCTGTAAGAAACTGAATATCAGATGTAGCAGCAGGCACTGGGAACATCTACCTGAGAGAACTGTGGGGAATGAGACATACACCATCCATTATGACCATGAAATCCCCACAGCTACCTATCTGGAAAACGCAGCTGTCAAACCTGACATTGTAATATGGAACAAGAGAGAGAGAGTGGCAACTTTGGTTGAGGTCAGTGTCCCTAATTATGGGGGCCTAAATAGAGCTGAAAGGGAGAAAATAACAAAATATCAGGGTCTAATGTATGATATGAAAAGAAACTGGAACCTCAAAGAGATCTCTATCATTCCAGTTATCATAGGAGCCACTGGACTCATGAAGAACTTGAAAAAGTATTTAGCAAGTATACCTGGTGAACCAAGTGCAAGAGAAATCCAGACAACTGCACTCAAGGGAACGGCCAGAATCCTGAAAAGAGCTCTCGGTTGGAGTCTGTAAATAGCGGGTGATCGTATGGCATTTGGAAGAATGCCCCGTCCCCAGCAAATGAATGAAAAGAAAAATAAAAAAAAGATGAGAAAAACTATATTCTTGTCACATTTGCCAATCTTCATTTTTACAGAATTCTCATCTAAAAAGTCACATGCGCAAACATACAGGAGAGAAACCATATTCTTGTCTTTTTTGTCAATATGCATTTTCAGAAAATTCTAATCTAAAAACTCACATCCGCACACACACAGGAGAGAAACCATATTCTTGTCAAGTTTGTCGATCTGCATTTGCGAATAGTTCTGATCTAAAAAAGCACATCCGCATACATACAGGAGAGAAGCCATATTCTTGTCAGGTTTGTGGATCTGCATTTTCGCTGAATTCTCATCTAAAAAAGCATATGTGCACACACACAGAATCTAAATATTCACATGTGAATACACACAGGAGAGTTTGAATTACCTACTAGACCCCATCTTTTAGTGTCTTTGCTTCCTGTACAAGGGTTTTTCAGGACAACCTGACATGACGATACTTAACTCTACAAATTTACTCTAACCAAATATTCAAAATAAGATTGTATTCAAACCTCAAATAAGATCCACCCGATATTGGCTCATATGATAAATAGGGCACCTTCTCTAAGTAATGTTACCTCAAGTAACAACACTTAGCTGGATACTGCACCAGACCAGATCTATTTTTGTCTTGGAATCCGGTAAGACCAAGAGACCAAAAGAATGATATACAATAACATAGTTAACTGGTCAATTGGGCAGAGAGAAAATTATGTTCTTAACTTCTGTACTAACTGAACATTTGACAGGTAAAGGAGAACTTTAATGGAATATTCGAATATCTATGTATCTCATATAGAGATCACGTATTAGTCCCGGGAAGTAGACTCTTGATATCGTGAGACCTTCGCCTGAAGTAAAATGAAATAAAAAAGAGAGACCATATTCTTGTTAAATTTGTGGCTGTTTATTTTCACTGAAATCTGATCTGAAAAAGCACATGCAAACACACTCTTCATCTGTAAAGTATCCTCATATCAGAGTGGCTTGATCAACTCTTCTATAGAGAGACTGAAGACATTTGAGGGCGGTGTCTAGTAAAAATTCAGTTTCTCTACTTGTAAAAGCCAGACATTCACTTGCTATTGGAGTGTCTGGTATCTGGTAGGATGGCTCATTCTCAGCAAAAACAAAAAAGATATAGATCATAGAGGCCACAACGATCTGTTGTATATAATGAGACACAGACCATCTATTTGTTTTCTGGGATTGGCTTGGACAAACACACCTCACTTTTTATCTGGGTGTCACTTTATGTATACACCACACATGATGTGCACTCTCACAAACACACTACTTGATATGTAACACTTTGCTCTCTACTTACACATTATTTGCACACTCTGTTATACACATTCGTCACTACGACAACAGCACCTGCCATTAACGATGTTTGACATATATGCTTGACTCATAAGCTTTGCACTGATGGGAGCAAACATTTAATTTTGATTCTGATTTAACCAACCATGAAACAATATTACCTGAGCAAAGAACTGGTTACCAGGAGATTATTTAAGAGAGTCTATCGGCATTGTTTGCTTTCTTTGGCCGCAAGAAGGGACAGTGGCCTTACTCCCCGATGTCACTCATTAAACTCCTCCTTTGTCACACAAGCCAAACACGTCATTTGCCACGGGCTATTAACGTCGACAATAAGATGTAACTATCCAAGATTGCGATCTGCTGCATGTGGACCTACTCGCAATGTCATTCGCCACACAGGCTTACTTCCAAACAATAACAACATGAACTCTGCCAGCCTTACAAATTACTTTCCTATTAATACCTACGTACATGTGACTTTTAAAGACATTCTTTTATTATGGACTCTAAAATCTTTTTCCTCGTCCAGACTCTTGCAGGAATTTCATTTCCCAGAATTCGATGTGGAGGTGGGAACTAATGAAATTCTTTAACTAATTTTAATATTGCATTCATATTGGAGTCCGTAATTTGATTGAATAAAGCTATGTTAGAAAATGTATAAGAGTGAATGAATTGCTCCCCCCTCTGTGTTGACTGGAGTACAGTGGAGAAAGGAATTGCATATTGAATTAACCTTTTTTATAATCAATTCAGTTACCGTGTTTAATTGAAACCTCATAAATTCTGTTACTTTTACAAAGACGATTTGTTTACTTGTAAGCAACGAAGCAATTCGTTGCAACCCAGCTATATTTGTGAAGAAGCTACCACAGCCGGTAAGGATTTTTATCGTTTTCCCCCTTCACGTTGATTTCAGTTTTTTTCTCTTTTTATACTTCGAGTAACCTTAACTTTCCTCACTCCACCCACCACCATAATACCACACCTTTGCGAAAATATGCTTAAAATATAAAAATAAAGCTTAAATTATGAATTGTACAGAAAGATTTTTACTGTTGTCGAAGTGGTTTTCTTTATATATTTTTCTTCTCTCATTTTTTGCGAAGCTGTTTTTTTGCTCATTATCTGGAATTATCACCTCGACTCACATAAATTGATTATTCCATTTTTAAAAAGTAAGTATAATGGGTTAAACTCCAGGGCTACAACCGAGTGAAATATGGCAGTTTAAAGTGAAATAACAAGAAAATGTTTGGAAATACTTATTTGTGATGGAAAAACATTAGTGTAAACAAAGGTTTTGGGAAAATAATGCAGTAGAAAAAAATTATAATTATATTATGCAGTAGATGTATAATTATATAAAAAAGTAATATGAGTGATTTTTATGCTTGATTGACGCCATTTGTATTCTTAACTTTAGAAGAGTTATGTAAAGGGGATGCAATCAGTTATATTGCATCAGATGATTCTGGATATGATTTTTACTATATCTTTCACTTAAGTTTAGAGGATTTCTTTGAAAACTACAATCGCAGTCTGCATCAGTGTTGTCTATGTGGGACGGAAATGATCTTTATTCGTAAATATATGTGTTGGATTCACTTGAAAATGTTGGAATAACCCTAACTATAGCCTTACTCTAAAACCATACCCCTATCTTAACATATTTGTAAAAAAAAAACTAAAATTTAAAACCCAACCCTAACATAACCCTAATCTCTAAAAAAACTAATATTCTGTTACAATTTTTTTTTTAAATAGGATAATCGGTGTGACTTATCTGAATAATACTTCAGATAATCTTCCTTTATATTTATCAGCTGAAAATGGTGGGATTGTCGTATACAAATAAAAGTTGAATTTCTTAAATAATAATGAAATACGCCAATTTTCTGTACACTAATATTTTTCCATTACAAGTAAGTATTTCCTAAAGTTTTCCCGTTATTTTATTTTGAACTTCCATATTTCCCTTGGGTGTAGCTGTGTAGAACAAGCGTATAATGATTGTTGAATTTCTTTATTTTACCATTTTCTAAAGAGTTTCTTTATTATCTTTCCTAAAAATATCACTTTAAACTCTAATCTTGTCGTAAAACTCGTAAAATAAAATAATGCAATGTAATTTTGCTATATTACCGAGAATGATTGAAATAAATCTCATGAAAATTACTATTTCAGTTTTGTAAAAAAATCATTTTCCATTAAATGTAAAAACATTTTGGGTAAACGTGAAGAATAGATGACGGTTAAGGTTTGTCGAAAAGGCGATATGCAATAGCTAAAAAGCTGTATATATATATATTTTTAAGATTATGACATGCTGAACATATTTGAGTTGAAACAAATCGAATAGTACATATTTAGAATAAGAAAAAACACTAACACTTTTTATATTAGTAAATCGGCTTATTTCCATTTCAATGAAAAAAGTGGAATGGAAACCAGGTTTAATGAAAAGAAGTAACGACTTTTATTCAGTTCAAAAATAATTTATTTAAAGAATCAAAGAATTAATAAAAATATTTTTTAACAATAATTTTTTAAAATTAAAATATTTATAAAAATATTTGTTCAGCACCATAATTCTTGTTTTCGCAACATTTCTTGTGTTTTCTCAATATATGTAAATTAAATTATTTAGAAAAATATTTGTTTAAAAATAATTTTTCTGGTGTCGCAACGTACTTCATGAAAATAATTTATGTAAAAAATTAACATATTTATAAAAATATATTTTTTAAAAAACGATTCGTTGGGTTTGACAAAACTTCTTTAAAATACTTTAGACCTACTTCATTTAGTTGAACATAATTATGATTCCGGGTTTTAGCTATTAACCCCGACCCAGTGAAAGATGTCGTCATCTAGGAAATTAGCCGATTATACCAATATATTTAGCTATTTAAAAAACGTTTTTCTTCATATTTTATACGTAATACTAAATTGATTTTAACTCCAATATGTTCAGCATGTCATAATCCTTTAAAAATACAATTTTTATCGCCTATACACAATTCTATGTCGCCTTTTGAAAAACTCTTAAATAAATAAATGTAGAACTCATCCATCGATTGCTATGGCAAATAAACTACCCGAGAGTCCAACGTTCAAACTACTCGGCTTAACATTCACAGGTAACATAAATTGGAAGAAATACATAGAAGACATTGCCAAGGCTGCTGCAAAGAAAGCCTAAATCCATACTGGTGGTCAAAAAGAAGTTTAGCATTAACGAGGTGACGGACTATTTGAATCGGGATTAACAGATTTTAGTGAAGAGCAAAATCTGACTGATGTGGCAATAATTCTGAGGGGCAGTTCTATCTATATTTAAATATATTTAAAAAACAAAAAACCTATATTTTTACAGCAAAGTTGTATTCATGCCGAATCGCTAGATCTTTACGTCATTTCGATGATTTTATTTCTCTTGTTTCTTCATGTTTTTTGTCTTTACGTCTTCCATTTCTCAGTCTCGGCTTGATTAGTTCTGTTTGACTCATACTTTAAAACGATTCACTTACGGGTAAGGGAAGATACTTTGTTTTTATCAAAGAGTGACTGACACGTCCTCCCCACTTCCACATACGAACTTGTAGTCTTTCTCTTGCTAACGGCCATCTTTTATTCTTTATATCTTAAAAAACTCATAAGCATCTGCTCGATGACAGAATCATAAATGCCTCAACTGGCATCCATCTCATAGAAGTATACTTATTCAAATGAATGAACATTTATACACTAGAATGGCCACTTACGAATCTCAGCCAATCAGAACACAGAGAATGGACTTTCCCTTCTGAGCATAATAGAACATTCTAGCCTTAGTATAAACCGGCATTTTGATGTGCTTGGCACTTGGACTTATCTTGCTGCTCAACTGATCGTACAGTTGAGCCCTAAGCATCGACTCTATATGGCACTACGAACAGGATATATGGATCCAGAAAATTGAGAGTTATACCTCCTCGAAGCAGGAATCTTTGCTAGCGCAGCTCGAACTTATGCTGCCACATTTGCAAGTGAAAAGCTGTCAAAGAAGAACCTGCAAATGATGGATCGGGGCATGTTGAAAGAGCTAGGGATCGCGACAATGGGAGAAGCCCTCTCAATCCTTAAAGAATCTAAGGAACTCTGCTGAGGTAACCTACGCTAAAGCACCAGCCGCTTAACTACCCCAGATCCATCTTGAAATAACCACTCAACAATTCAGAATTGATTGGGAAGTATTCACCAAGATGACGGGGTTGCTAACATCTCAGACCAACATAAAGCTATACAGTTCCGCTTATGAGTCCGTCGAGAATGCTATAGTCAACACTCACCCTTCTAGGAATTATATAGGCATTGATCACTTATCCTAAATTCTTCATCACTGACCCAGACAAGCTACTAGGAATGATATAGTCAACACTTATCCTAAATTCTTCACCACTGACCCAGACAAGCTACTAGGAATCATAGAGGCATTGATCACTCAAAGGTCGAATCCCATCGTTCATCGCCTTACTTTTGCCTCCATGTCACAGGGTGAGACTGAGACAATACATAAGTATCTTGTCCGCCTCCGGGCCATATCCCTTGACTGCAACTTTTTATGTCCCCTTTGTGAGTATGACCTGTCTAACATGTACATCAATGGCCAGCTCATCAGGGGAATAGCAAACAATACCCTCCAAGCAGACCTGCTGGCCAAAGCTGGAACGCTTACAACTCTCGAACAAAATGTTCGCCATTCTGAAGCGTTCGAATCGGCATTGAAAGACAAAACTTCAATGACTGACACCTCTGACATGGCTATTGTACGGATATCTACGTACCACAAGCAAAAAACCAGTGCTCAAGCTAATAAAGGTCAGTTTAGTATCAGCAACTTTGCCAAACGTGATAAATTTCGAGCTTGCATGGGTTGTGGCAGCCATTATCATGGTATCTAGGAACAAGCTCCCACCAGTTAAAATGTCCAGCGTGGGGTCAAACATGCAGTACTTGTGAGAAACCTAACCACCTTTCAAGAGTGTGCCGAGCAAAGAAACCCTGTATTGGAATTGACGAGGCTCCCATGGATTCTCTTATCGCTCACATCACATTTAACCAGACAAGGGATACATATACGACCGCAAGTGAAAATCAAATAGTAGAAATAGATGCGTATGAAAATCCATCTCTCCACAAAACAGAGCACTTCGGATTGGGATAAAAATTCAAATTTCTGCAGTCTGAAAGGATTTCTCCTTAACTGACTTAGGAGAGAAAATATTAAGTATAGTATAACAGATACTACACTTTAAGCTTAATTGTATTTTGAAAAGTAAAAATATTTTAATCGAAAGCAGAATTAGTAGTGTGGGAAAAATCCATCAACGTTAATTCTATTTTGAAAAGTAACGAAATTAAAATACTCCCCCCCAAAAAAAACAAATATTGTATGTTTTAAACATATTAAATGCAGACGATTCTCTTTATTTTAAAATGGTTGTTGTTGATTAGTTACCTTAAGTCACGTGAGACAAATCCTTGAGTGTGACACTTGGTGAGAGGCCGCGATAAAGTGTTAAAATTCATTTTCGCATTTGACAAGTATTTTCTTGATTGACTCAATTTCAACATTTTTTAGGGAAACTTGCTGTCTGCAGACAGAGTGATCGCTTCGGCATCTTTCTGCTGCCTACGTAACCTACCCGAAAGCTGCCGGAAATTGGGTTGGAATCTGTATCAGTACCCCAAACTGTTCAACATTTACTAATAGTTAATAAAAACAAAAACAGGAAACAATATTTTGATTGCCTACACACAATTTTCTTTATTGCATTATGTTCATGACGCTTTGGCCGAAATCCCTTTGCAAACGTGATTCCGCGAGATCGGCCCTTGTTCTCCGCCCAAGAGACGAGGGACTAAGTAACCAATAAAAGAAAGAGGGTACCTAGTTGTGGCGTTTGGTTTGGTTATGGTCATAAAGTGGGTGCTCAGTTTACGTTAAATTTATATCAGAAACGGCCCCCCCTCCTCTAAAATTTAAAACCCTTCTCCCTAAATAAACACGAAATTCTGTAGCGATATGATAGGTACACCGGGGGAAAAATTTGGTCCTTAAAATGGATTAGTGGTATATTACGAACAAGTGCCACTGAAAACATAAAGGATAAAGTATCGTATGAGAACGTCTACTAAACGTTAACATAAATTCTGTGTTTCTTTGTTTGTTTGAAAATACTTTCAAAATCAACAACAAACGGTGTGGGATCAATTATGGATAAGTCTCTCTGAAGTCAAAACTATACTATATTGGGTTGGAATATGTATCAGTACCCCAAATTGTTCAACATTTACTAATATTTAATAAAAACAAAAACAGGAAACAATATTTATCGCCTACACACAATTTCTTTTAACGCATTATGTTCATGACACGATACAGCTTTTTAACTAGTATTTGGTGCTTAAGCAATTTACGTGTCAGTCGTCAAGTGATACAGTTGTCTAAAAGGTATCCCTAAAACGCAAGGGTAATTCGATGTGGCCATTTTTGTAATATTAAAAGTAGAAAAGTAAGAATTGACCAAGATCCCCCATCCCCACCCATAACATTTATGAATACAGCTATTGCTCAAGAAATTATTTTCTTCCCCAAAAAATCTGTAAAAGAAATCCCCCCCGAAAATTGTTACCAAACAAAAAAAATGGTCAAATTGGTTATGGTCATAAAGTGGGTGCTAAGTTTACGTTAAATTTATATCAAAAACGGACCCCCCTCCTCTAAAATTTAAAACCCTTCTCCCTAAATAAAAACGAAATTCTGTAGCGATATGATAGGTACACCGGGGGGAAAATTTGGTCCTTTAAATGGAGTAGTGGTATATTACGAACAAGCGCCACTGAAAACATAAAGGATAAAGTATAGTATGAGAACGTTTACAAAACTTTAACATAAATTCTGTGTTTCTTTGTTTGTTTGAAAATACTTTCAAAATCAACAAAAACGGTGGAGGATCAATTATGGATAAGTCTGTCTGTCTGAAGTCAAAACTATACTATTTTAGACTATTGTACTTATGAAATAGTATAATATATACTATTTCAGACTAATGTACTATCTTTAAATGCTCAATTCCTGGGCATAGTGTAGTATCTGCTCTGTTGCCATGATACCATCCTCCCAGTCAGTACTTATTCCTTTTCTGAGAGGTGTGGAGGTAGTGTAGTATCTGTTCTGTTTCATCATATTATCCTCCCAGGCATTACGTCCTACTTTTTTGAAGGATGTGCAGATAATGTAGTATCTGTTCTGTTGTCATGTTACGATCCTCCCAGGCATTACTGTAAATGTTAGATGCATTTATTATAAATATAACATGCTTGCTTAGTATGTGTAACAGAGAACAAACACGCGTGTATGGTTCTAACGGGTCGCCATTTTGAGAAGTGGTTTCCCTATCTTTATTTACAGGAGAGTTACCTCTGAGGGGAATTTAAGGAGAGGTAACTACGTCATACTGTGACACCCCTCTTTTTACAGAAAGTGATGTCTACCTATGGGTTGAATCTTTTGAGGGGGCTTTACGGCACGTCCAGACCTAGTGACTATGCCGGTTGGCGTATTGTTCTTGCTCGGTGTGTTTGGAGATTGGTTGATGTTGTGCTGAGGGGGTTTCGGTATTGGGGTTTGTGTATTGTTCACCTGACTAGAGTCTTCCATCAGCTGCCTACGGTTTCTATGTAGGACTTGTCCGGTTGGGGTTTCATTGATGTAGAACCGCGGTTCAGTGCAGGCCTGTGTAACGACTGCTGGGGTTCATTTTCGGGTGTTTTGGTTCTGTACCCGAACTTGCTGACCTGTGCTGAGGCTGGGGAGATCCTTCGTATGTTTATCATGCTGTGCCTTCTGCATGGATTGTCTCTGGTACAGGCGGTTCCTGATTTCATCCCTTCTGGCATTGTTGTTTGTGCATTTCGCAGGGAGATTGTTGATCAGCTTCCGAACACATAGTAGTTCTCCAGGGGATGGAATGATGTGGTCTATGGGTGTTGATCGGACACACAACAGGCTCATGTCTATATCTCGGCTGCTTAGCATAGCCTTTCTCATGGCTAACTTGATTGTCTGAATGCTGGAGCTGCAGGAAGCTGGTGCAGAGGTGAACTGAAGCTGCAGGAAGTTGATGCAGGAGTCACCTGGAGCTGCAGGAATCAGCTGGAACATGCACTGGGTGGCAGGATGACGGAGTGTGCTGCAGAGTGCCGGGGCAGCTGGAGAGTGCTGTGCCCGCCGGGGAGTGATGTGCTGCAAAGTGCCGGGGTAGTGTTCGAGCTTGCCGTGAATCGCTGGAGTCTGCTCAGGATTGCTAGTGCAGCAGAAGCCGCTGGTGCAGGGGTCGAAGTAGGAACAGGAGACTGGAGAGGCAGGCTGGAGTTCAGGGGATGGAGCAGGAAGGAAAATGTTAATCGCATGAGTAGTTTGTGTTAGCCTTGAAAAGCAACGTAAAGAATGGCTTTCTAAATACTAACGTTATTATTTAAGCACGGTCCGTAAACTGCAGAAGTACCAAACTCAAAGAATTTAAAAACTATTTTCAATATAAACTATTGATAAAGTGGCGTACCAGAATAACGTGCGACTTAAAGTCAGCAGCAAACGGTGTAAGGTCAAAATTTGTCCCTCCTATGAAAGACTTCCTGTTTTGGTTGAATATAAGTAATCAAATAAGTGTTACAGAAAATCAGGAAAAGTTTTTATTTTAAATAATTTTGTTTTTACAAAAATAAGTATTCACATAGGTAAAATAAGTATTATAAAATATTTATGATTTGTGGGGGGGGGGGGTAATCAAATATATTATTTTAAAAAAATAAGTAATGAAATATGAATTTTCGGTGGGGGGGTTATATAAAATGTTTCTTCATTCTAAACATTGAAATAAGAATGTTTCTAACAATCATCGTACTGCCGGATCGCATATGTAGTATGGCCTAAGTCATTTGTTATTACTGCCAGAGAACTCCTGCAGGTAGCTGTTGAAATTTTGAAATTAAAAAAAAAATTGCTAGTTGGAAGCAGAACAGATACTACACAAGCTCCACACCTATCAATAAAGTAAGAGGTAATGCATGGGAAGATAGTATTATGAACACAGAACAGATACTACACTACCCCCACACCTCTCAAAAAAGGAGAATGATATCATGACAACAGATACTACACTACCTCCACATTTCTAACAAAAAGGAGGATGTAATGCCAGGGAGGTTTGTATCATGGAAGCAGAACGAATACTACACTACCTCCATACCTCCCCAAAAAGGAGGAGGTAATGCCTGGGAGAACGGTATCATGACAGTAGAAAACATACTACACAATCTCCACACCTCTCAAAAGAGGAGGAGGTAATGCCTGGGAAGATGGTATCATGACAACAGAACAGAGACTACACTACCTTCACACCTCTCAAAAAGGAAAAGCTAATGTCTGAAAGAATGGTATCAATACAACGGAACAGATACTACACTACCTCCACACCATTAAAAAAGGAGCAGGAAATGCCTGGGAGGATCGTATCAATATAACAGAACAGATACTAGACTACCTCTAAAAAGAGGAGGAGGTAATGTCTGGGAAGATGGTATCATGACCACAGAACAGATACTACACTACCTCCACACCATTAAAAAAAGAGGGGGTAATGCCTGGGAGGATGATATCATGAAAACAGAACAGATACTACACTACCTCCACACATCTCAAAAAAGGAATAGGTACTGACTGGGAGGATGGTATCATGACAACAGAGCAAATACTACACTATGCCCAGGAATTGAGCATTTAAAGATAGTACATTAGTCTGAAATAGTATATATTATAATATTTCATAAGTACAATAGTCTAAAATAGTATAGTTTTGACTTCAGAGAGACTTATCCATAATTGATCCCACACCGTTTGTTGTTGATTTTGAAAGTATTTTCAAACAAACAAAGAAACACAGAATTTATGTTAACGTTTAGTAGACGTTCTCATACGATACTTTATCCTTTATGTTTTCAGTGGCACTTGTTCGTAATATACCACTAATCCATTTTAAGGACCAAATTTTTCCCCCGGTGTACCTATCATATCGCTACAGAATTTCGTGTTTATTTAGGGAGAAGGGTTTTAAATTTTAGAGGAGGGGGGGCCGTTTCTGATATAAATTTAACGTAAACTGAGCACCCACTTTATGACCATAACCAAACCAAACGCCACAACTAGGTACCCTCTTTCTTTTATTGGTTACTTAGTCCCTCGTCTCTTGGGCGGAGAACAAGGGCCGATCTCGCGGAATCACGTTTGCAAAGGGATTTCGGCCAAAGCGTCATGAACATAATGCAATAAAGAAAATTGTGTGTAGGCAATCAAAATATTGTTTCCTGTTTTTGTTTTTATTAACTATTAGTAAATGTTGAACAGTTTGGGGTACTGATACAGATTCCAACCCAATTTCCGGCAGCTTTCGGGTAGGTTACGTAGGCAGCAGAAAGATGCCGAAGCGATCACTCTGTCTGCAGACAGCAAGTTTCCCTAAAAAATGTTGAAATTGAGTCAATCAAGAAAATACTTGTCAAATGCGAAAATGAATTTTAACACTTTATCGCGGCCTCTCACCAAGTGTCACACTCAAGGATTTGTCTCACGTGACTTAAGGTAACTAATCAACAACAACCATTTTAAAATAAAGAGAATCGTCTGCATTTAATATGTTTAAAACATACAATATTTTTTTTTGTGGGGGGTGTATTTTAATTTCGTTACTTTTCAAAATAGAATTAACGTTGATGGATTTTTCCCACACTACTAATTCTGCTTTCGATTAAAATATTTTTACTTTTCAAAATACAATTAAGCTTAAAGTGTAGTATCTGTTATACTATACTTAATATTTTCTCTCCTAAGTCAGTTAAGGAGAAATCCTTTCAGACTGCAGAAATTTGAATTTTTATCCCAATCCGAAGTGCTCTGTTTTGTGGAGAGATGGATTTTCATACGCATCTATTTCTACTATTTGATTTTCACTTGCGGTCGTATATGTATCCCTTGTCTGGTTAAATGTGATGTGAGCGATAAGAGAATCCATGGGAGCCTCGTCAATTCCAATACAGGGTTTCTTTGCTCGGCACACTCTTGAAAGGTGGTTAGGTTTCTCACAAGTACTGCATGTTTGACCCCACGCTGGACATTTTAACTGGTGGGAGCTTGTTCCTAGATACCATGATAATGGCTGCCACAACCCATGCAAGCTCGAAATTTATCACGTTTGGCAAAGTTGCTGATACTAAACTGACCTTTATTAGCTTGAGCACTGGTTTTTTGCTTGCGGTACGTAGATATCCGTGCTATAGCCATGTCAGAGGTGTCACTCATTGAAGTTTGGTCTTTCACTGCCGATTCGAACGCCTCAGAATGGCGAACATTTTGTTTGAGAGTTGTAAGTGTTCCAGCTTTGGCCAGCAGGTCTGCTTGGAGGGTATTGTTTGCTATTCTTCTGATGAGTTGGTCCTTGATGTACATGTTAGACAGATCATGCTCACAAAGGGGACATAACAAGTTGCAGTCCAGGGCTGTGACCCGAAGGCAGACAAGATACTTATGTATTGTCTCAGTCTAACCCTGTGACATGGAGGCAAAAGTAAGGCGATGAACGATGGGATTCGACGTTTGAGTGACCAATGTCTCTATCATTCCTAGTAGCTTGTCTGGGTCAATGGTGAAGAATTTAGGTTGAGTGTTGACTATAGCATTCTCGACGGACTCATAAGCGGAACTGTATAGCTTTATGTTGGCCGGAGATGTTAGCATACCCGTCATCTTGGTGAATACTTCCCAATCAATTCTGAATTGTTGAGTGGTCATTTCAAGATGGAGCTTGGGCAGTTTAGCGGCTGGTGCTTTAGCGTATGTTACCTCAGCAGAAAGTTCCTTAGCTTCTTTAAGGATTGAGAGGGCTTCTCCCATTGTCGCGATCCCTAGCTCTTTCAACATGGCTCAATCCATCATTTGCAGCTTTGTCAGCTTTTCACTTGCAAATGTGGCAGCATAAGTTCGAGCTGAGCTAGCAGAGATCCCTGCTTTGAGGAGGTACTGCCCCCAATCTTCAGGATCCATATATCCTGTTCGTAGCGCTTGCGAGAACTGTATCCAAGTCACGAACAAAATTTGATCCCTTTTCTCTGAATCTATATGGACATGACCTGTAATTCAAAGGAGGCGACACTGTCGCCCCTACACACTGAACAATGCGGGTGAAGCTAAGGCGGTTAAACTTGACATATTACAATGCTTTGACAAGTTTTGGTATAAAAGCCTTCTAATAAAAATAAATCTATACGGTATTAAATGACGAATATTTAATACAATTAGAATCTTTCCTATCCAAAAGATTGTCTTCGATGACCTTTTATCCAAACAATATGACATAAATGCTGATGTGCCCCAGGGATCGATCCTTGGACATTTATTCCTGATTTTCATAAACGCCTTCTCTGATAACAATGTGTCTGAGATGCGTATATTTGCTGCTGATTCCATGCTCTACTGCTGTCATGTGGGTAAAACGAACGCTCACATGTCAGAGTCAATGGACGAATCCTTAGAAAGTGACCCCTCACTCTGTAGTGGAATGGGGTCATAAATGGATGGTAACATTTAAATATAACATTAAAATTCTGCTAAGACAGACTCCATTCCTTCAACAACTACAAGAACCTATTCAACCATCGATTGCTATGGCAAATAAAAAACTACCTGAGAGTCCAACGTCTAAACTACTCGGCTTAACATTTACAGGTAACATAAATTGGAAGAAATACATAGAAGACATTGCCAAGGCTGCTGCAAAGAAAGTGGGGTCCTTCTACCGTGCTAGAAAACTCCTCACACTTGACAGTATCCTATATCGCCGCAAAGCCACCATCTGCTCATGCATAGAGTATTGTTGCCACATCTAGGTTAGTGCACCAGCCACTAGTATCTCCCTCTTAGACAAGGCCCAAAAAAGAGTATCTCATGTAATAGACCCCTCACTATCAACCAAGCTCCAGCCCCATGTCCGAGACGCCGCAATGTTGCATCCTTTTGCTTATTTTATACGTACTTCAATGGAATGTGCTCTGATGAACTTTCTGCACTTGTGTTCCGTCGACATAAATACATTTGACCAACCCGCCAATCAGCTAGATTCCATCTATTCACGGTGGAGGTGCCCAGATGCCGGAAGGCCTTCTATTCCAATAGCTTCTTTCCTCGAGCTGCCAGCATTTGGAACTCCTTACCGGTTCCCTGTTTCCGCGACTGTACCGACATGCAGAAATTTCAAACTAATGAGAACAAGCATTTCGCTGCACAGCTCATAATTTAGGATGAAACCCCAAAACTTTCACCCTTATTCTCAATTGGCAACTTGCCTTGTTTGAAGTGAACTAAGTTAAAAAAGGTGACAAATATGAGGAGTTTTCTAGTACGGTAGAGGGAGCCTACTTTCTTTGCAGCAGCCTTGGCAATGTCTTCTATGTATTTCTTCCAATTTATGTTACCTGTGAATGTTAAGCCGAGGAGTTTGAACGTTGGACTCTCGGGTAGTTTGTTATTTGCCATAGCAATCGATGGATAAGTTCTACATTTATTTATTTAAGAGTTTTTCAAAAGGCGATATAGAATTGTGTATAGGCGATAAAAATTGTATTTTTAAAGGATTATGGCACTCCCTACCTGTTCCCTGTTTCCCCGACTGTAACGACATGCAGAAATTTAAAACTAATGAGAACAAGAATCTCGCTGCACAGCTCTTAATTTAGGATGACACCCAAAACTTTCACCCTAATTCTCAATTGACAATCTTGTTTGAGTTGAACTAAGTTTTAGAAATAGGTGACAATTACACGCAATATTTAATTGACTGAGGAAAAAACTTCTACATTTATTTTTTTTCTCAGTAGCCCCTTATGTCTACAGTGGCGGCCTGCCTTGTTTGGGGTGAACCATGTTAAAAAAAAAGAGTTTTTATAAAAGGCGATATAGAAATGTGTATAGGCGATAAAAATTGTATTTTTAAAGGATTATGACATGCTGAACATATTGGAGTTAAAATCAATTTAGTATTACGTATAAAATATGAAGGAAAACGTTTTTTAAATAGCTAAATATATTGGTATGATCGGCTAATTTCCTAGATGACGACATCTTTCATTGGATCGAGGTTAATAGCTAAAACCCGGAATCATAATTATGTTCAACTAAATGAAATAGGTCTAAAGCATTTTAAAGTAGTTTTGTTAAACTCAACGAATCGTGGTTTTAAAAAATATATTTTTATAAATATTTTAATTTTTTACATGAATTATTTTCATGTAGTACGTTGCGACACCAGAAAAAATTATTTTGAAACAAATATTTTTCTAAATAATTTAATTTTCATATATTGAGAAAACACAAGAAATGTGAAAACAAGAATTATGGTGCTGAACAAATATTTTTATAAATATTTTAATTTTAAAAAATTATTGTTAAAAAATATTTTTATTTATTATTTGATTCTTTAAATAAATTATTTTTGAACTGAATAAAAGTCGTTACTTCTTTTCATTAAACCTTGTTTCCATTCCACTTTTTTCATTGATCGTGCCAGACATGGAAATAAGCCGATTTACTAATATAAAAAGTGTTAGTGTTTTTTCTTATTCTAAATATGTACTATTCAATTTGTTTCAACTCAAATATGTTCAGCATGTCATAATCTTAAAAAAATATATATACAGGTTTTTAGCTATTGCATATCGCCTTTTCGACAAACCTTAACCGTCATCTATTCTTCACGTTTACCCAAAATGTAAAATAATGGAAAATGATTTTTTTACAAAACCGAAATAGTAATTTTCATGAGATTTATTTCAATCATTCTCGGTAATATAGCAAAATTACATTGCATTATTTTATTTTACGAGTTTTACGACAAGATTAGAGTTTAAAGTGATATTTTTAGGAAAGATAATAAAGAAACTCTTTAGAAAATGGTAAAATAAAGAAATTCAACAACCATTATACGCTTGTTCTCCACAGCTACACCCAAGTGAAATATGGAAGTTCAAAATAAAATAACGGGAAAACTTTAGGAAATACTTACTTGTAATGGGAAAATATCAGCATACAGAAAAGTTGACAGAAAATAATACAGTATTTTATTATTATTCAAGAAATTCAATCCCGTCATTTTCAGCCATACTAATAAATATCAAGGGAGATAATCTGAAGTATTATTCAGATAAATCACACCGATTATCTTATTTAAAAAACAATTCTAACAGAATATTAGTTTTTTTACAGATTAGGGTTGTTATGTTAAAGGTTAGGGTGGATTTTAAATTTTAGTTTTTCTTTACAAATATGTTTAGATAGGGGTATGGTTTTAGAGTAAGGCTATAGTTAGTTTAACCCATTATACTTACTTTTTAAAAATAGAATAATCAATTTATGTGAGTCGAGTTGATAATTCCAGATAATGAGCAGAAAAAACAGATTCGCAAAAAATTAGAGAAAAAAATATATAAAGAAAACCACTTCGACAACATAAGAATATTTCTGTACAATTCATAATTTAAGCTTTATTTTTATATTTTAACCATATTTTCGCGAAAGTGTGGTATTATGGTGGTGGGTGGAGTGAGGATAGTTTAGGTTACTCGAAGTATGAAAAGAGAAAAAAACTGAAATTAACATGAAGGGGGGAAACGATAAAAATCCTTACCGGCTGTGGTAGCTTCTTCACAAATATAGCTGGGTTGCAACGAATTGCTTCGTTGCTTAGAAGTAAACAAATCGTCTTTGTAAAAGTAACAGAATTAATGAGGTTTCAATTAAACACAGTAACTGAATTGATTATAAAAAAGGTAAATTCAATGTGCAATTCCTTTCTCCACTGCACTCCAGTCAACACAGAGGGGGGGGGCAATTCGTTCACTCTTATAGATTTTCTAATATAGCTTTATTCAATCAAATTACGGACTCCAATATGAATGCAATATTAAAATTAGTTAAAGAATTTCAACAGTTCCCACCTCCACATCAAATTCGTGGAAATGAAATTCTTGCAAAAGTCTGGACGAGGGAAAAGATTTTAGAGTCCATAATAAAGAATGTCTTTAAAAGTCACATGTACGTAGGTATTAATAGGAAAGTGATTTGTAAGGCTGGCAGAGTTCATGTTGTTATTGTTTGGAAGTAAGCCTGTGTGGCGAATGACATTGCGAGTAGGTCCACATGCAGCAGATCGCAATCTTGGATAGTTACATCTTATTGTCGACGTTAATAGCCCGTGGCAAATAATGTATTTGGTTTGTGTGACAAAGGAGGAGTTTAATGATCGAACTGAGTGACATCGGGGAGTAAGGCCACTGCCCCTTCTTGCGGCCAAAGAAAGCAAACAATGCTGATAGACCGCCCTCAAATGTCTGCAGTCTCTCTGTAGAAGAGTTTATCAGGCCACTCTGATATGAGGATACTTTACAGATGAAGTGTGTGTTTGCATGTGCTTTTTCAGATCAGATTTCAGTGAAAATAAACAGCTACAAATTTAACAAGAATATGGTCTCTCTTTTTTGTTTCATTTTACTTCAGGCGAAGGTCTCACGATATCAAGAGTCTACTTCCCGGGACTAATACGTGATCTCTATATGAGATACATAGATATTCGAATATTCCATTAAAGTTCTCCTTTACCTGTCAAATGTTCAGTTACTAAAAAAGTTAAGAACATAATTTTCTCTCTGCCCAATTGATCAGTTAACTATGTTATTGTATATCATTCTTTTGGTCTCTTGGTCTTACCGGATTCCAAGACAAAAATAGATCTGGTCTGGTGCAGTATCCAGCTAAGTGTTGTTACTTGAGGTAACATTACTTAGAGAATGTGCCCTATTTATCATATGAGCCAATATCGGGTGGATCTTATTTGAGGTTTGAATACAATCTTATTTTGAATATTTGGTCAGAGTAAATTTGTAGAGTTAAGTATCGTCATGTCAGGTTGTCCTGAAAAACCCTTGTACAGGAAGCAAAGACACTAAAAGATGGGGTCTAGTAGGTAATTCAAACTCTCCTGTGTGTATTCACATGTGAATATTTAGATTCTGTGTGTGTGCACATATGCTTTTTTAGATGAGAATTCAGCAAAAATGCAGATCGACAAACTTGACAAGAATATGGTTTCTCTCTTTTTTTTTTTATTTTTCTTTTCATTCATTTGCTGGGGACGGGGCATTCTTCCAAATGTCATACGATCACCCGCTATTTACAGACTCCAACCGAGAGCTCTTTTCAGGATTCTGGCCGTTCCCTTGAGTGCAGTTGTTTGGATTTCTCTTGCACTTGGTTCACCAGGTATACTTGCTAAATACTTTTTCAAGTTCTTCTTCATGAGTCCAGTGGCTCCTATGATAACTGGAATGATAGAGATCTCTTTGAGGTTCCAGTTTCTTTTCATATCATACATTAGACCCTGATATTTTGTTATTTTCTCCCTTTCAGCTCTATTTAGGCCCCCATCATTAGGGACACTGACCTCAACCAAAGTTGCCACTCTCTCTCTCTTGTTCCATATTACAATGTCAGGTTTGACAGCTGCGTTTTCCAGATAGGTAGCTGTGGGGATTTCATGGTCATAATGGATGGTGTATGTCTCATTCCCCACAGTTCTCTCAGGTAGATGTTCCCAGTGCCTGCTGCTACATCTGATATTCAGTTTCTTACAGATGGTCCAGTGGAGGTACCTGCACACTCCATTATGTCGTGTTGTATAGGAGCCATCTGCCAACATGATTTTGCAACTCGATATCAGGTGGCTCACACTCTCCACTTCAGTGTGGCAAAACCTGCACTTGTTGTCCTGACTGAGACCAGCCATCTTTTTAAACGCATTTGTCATCAGGCCCTGGTCTTGTGCGGCCATTATAAGCCTCTCCTGGTCGTAGTGGAGGGCTCCCCTTCTAAGCCAGTCCAAGGACCCTTCCTTATCAATATAGTCCTTGGATAGTTCATCGAGGAAGTATGTGGCACGTTTCTGTTCTGACCACTCATCAATGCACCTGTTCTTAAAAGTCTGGGTGTATCTCTTGCGGCTCTTTTGGGCTATCTCTGTGGCAGGATTGCTTTGTGTTTCTGCCTCATCTATATGACAGCCTTGTCCAAAATGCTTGGCCAACTTTGTGATGGAATTTGTTTTGCTGGCTCTTGAATCTTGGTGTTCACGTACCATTGCTAGGCTGGGGTTTAAGGAGCTTCTTAGGTACTGGCCAATGCTGACAATAGTGGCTCTGTGCTGGTGGTTTATAACTGATAGACCCAATCCGCCCTCTCTTCTGGGCAAGTACAGTCTTGGCAGACACTGATTTCTATAGATGACCCTATGGAGGGTTAACATTTTTCGAGTCTTTACATCTAGCCTGTTGATGGTTTGTTGAGGCCAATCAATGATGCCAAAGCTGTATGTAATTACTGGCATTGCAAGTTGGTTAATGGCAGTTATTTTATTTTTGTTTGTAAGCTGTGTTTTGCAGATCTTTCTGACACGGCGTACATACTCTCTGCCAATTTTCTCTCTCATCCTGGCATGTTGGATGGTGTCATTTTCCTCAATGCCAAGGTATTTATAGGACTCCTGCTCTTCGAGATCTCGTATCTCATTTTCCTCATCTAGCTGTATATTGTCTGTCTGAATCTTTTTCCCAGCCCTGAGAGAGCACTTGGCGCATTTATCCAAGCCAAATCTCATTCCGATGTCTTTGGAAAAGGTGTGCACAACCTGCAGGAGCTGCTGCAATTCAGTGTCAGAGCTTGCATACAGCTTAAGGTCATCCATGAAGAGAAGGTGGTTGATTTTCTTGGATGGATCTCCCTGGCGTCCCTGGCCCAGGTTGTAGGCCTCTCCCCTGTTGTTGAGAAGCTTACTAAGTGGGTCTATTGCCATGCAGAAGAGCAACGGGGATAGGCTGTCACCTTGGAAGATTCCCCTTCTGATATTAATGTTAGGGATGGTAATCTTTCCATGGCTGTGGCTTAGTGAGATGTTGGTTTGCCACATTTTTATGTGGGCTGTCATTGTTTTTTTAATTATTGGACTGATATTATACAGGTCAAGGCACTGTAGTAGCTATGAGTGGGGCACGCTGTCATAGGCCTTCTGGTAATCAATCCATGCCATGCTCAGGTTTCTATGCCGCTTCCTACAATCCTCTAAAATTGTTTTGTCAATCAATAACTGGTCCTTGGTACCAAAGCATCGTCTCCTACAGCCAGCTTGTTGATCTTCTAGGTAGTTCCCAGAGGAGAGATGGTCGTAGATGCTATCGGCTACCAGGCCAGTAAAGAGCTTGTAGGTGGTACTGAGACAGCATATGGGTCTGTATTTATTTGGGTATTGTGTCTCTTTTGTTTTGGGTATGAGGCTTGTGTCTCCCTTAGTGAGCCATGGTGGTGTTGCCTCTTCACCCCTCAGTAGTCTGTTGAAGCATTTACTGTAGTGGCCATGGAGTGCAGTCAACTGCTTTAACCAAAAATTGGAGACATTGTCAATGCCAGGTTTCTTGTGGTTAGCAAACAGAGCTAGTTTTTTTTTAGTCGCTTCTGTTGTAATTACTGGCTCCGGCATTGTGGGCTTGGTCTCATTTATCCTCTGTATGTCTCCAATCCACTGGGCCTCTTGGTTGTATACTCCCTCACACTCAAACAGGGGTCGCCAGTAGTTCTCCAGGTCTTGTTCTTCAGGTGGTCTTTCTACAGTAACGGTATCCCTTATTAGAGTTCTATAGAACACTCTAGGGTTTGCTTCAAACTGTTTGTTCTGGGACTGGGCCTTCTTCTTATTTTCCTCGGTTTTTATTCTTTTAGCAAGTGCTGGTATCTTGCCTTCCAGCTCCCTGACAACGTTGTTTAGTTCCTCACTGCTGGTGGTGTGGTACTTTGCATGGAGTCTGCTGATGGTGTTTTTCAGTCTCCCTTCTGTTGTGGGAGCTGCGAGGAACTGTTTTATTTGGCTCATTTCTTTCCGATGGAGGTTTAATTCTTTTTGCAGCTTGAGCTTCCATGCAGGTGTAGTTTTGGAAGCTCTGGGATTAAATCGCTTTTTAACGTTCTTTTGAGGGAATGTTATCCTATCGATATAAAGCCCAGCTGCATATGTGATCTGGTTGAGTTCCGTGAGCGACACTGCATCTGGTACCAGTCTCTGCAGTGCAGTGTTGACTTTAGTGATGAGAGCTTTGGTGGTTCTGTAGGGTTTTATTTTTGACAGTTGTGGTCGGTTCTCTAGTCCCATGGACTTGACCTCCTCAATGGTGTTACTGAGGTTCTCCTCAACTGCCAATTGTTCCTCATCTGGCTCAAAAGGTGGAGATGGTGGTGGTGGAGGTGGGCTGAGTGCTGGGGATAATGCAGGTGGAGTATTTAGTGCAGAGTTTTGTGGTGTGAGAGTTTCTGTAGGCTTTTGTTTGGCTTTGGGATTTTGTTTAGGGTGTGTTTTTGAATAGTTATGTGGGTGTGCTGGTATTGGGAGGTGTGTTTGTGTTGGGACTGTTGTTGGGGATATTGTTAATCTATCTGTAGCTTGCAGATGTAGAGGGTCTATTCTAGGGGGCAGTTCTGGAGTGTCACCATTTGCTGATCTTACTTCCCTAGATATATTTGGGTTTTGTATTTTTTTGTTACTGGTGGGAACTGTTATAGGGTTATGAAGGGGGCTGATGTTATTTGTTATTAGTGCTGCTACATCCAGTCCCATGGAATTAAGTTCTGTTTCACTGAAGTCCCATTTGAGACTGTTGTAGCGCTGCATACTAAGTTTCTTAGAGGGGACATTGCGTTTTGCTGGGTGGTAGTGAAAGAAAATTTCTTTCCATGCTCTTGTTATTTCTTTCTGTTTTTCGTGTTTTGTTCTCGCATATGCCATGGACCATATTAGTGTCCATTTTTCCTCTTTGGTCCATTTGTTTTCCAGTCTCCACTGGGATTCCTCTGCTTGTTGTGGTAGATAGTCCTTTTCTGCGTCCTTCAGGGCATCAGTTTTTATGCTGGAGATCTCCTCAGGTGTTAAGTGTTTACCCACTTGGGACACTAAGGAGCGCAGATTGGAAACTGGGGTGTTTTTTTTTTCTTCAGGAAGGTCAGACACTCTTATTCTCTCGGTAAGCACGTCGTTTGAGCTCCTACTCCATTTCTCGAACATCGAGTAATGGTAGCAGTGCAGTAAAATCCCTTTTTGAGCAACTGACCACTTTTGGGATTTTAGGCCCCTTGTATTCCTTGTTTTAGTCGTTGCTTGTGGTGGAGTCTGGGTGCCAGGGTCTTTTTCATCAAGGCCTGGTGGCTGTCCCTGTCTTGTCTCTGACATGTCCATACTGACATTTTCAGAGGAAAAAAGGTTTGTACCATTGCATACCTCTTCCCGCCTGGTGCATAAACGAGTTGAGGGGCCCTTTTTATCTTGGGTGCCGGCCTGCCAGTTTGTAGATTTTGATTTATTCATCTTTTCATGTTTTTCTTCCTTTTTGTCCACGGCTTTTTATTGGTTATTCAAAGCTACCCTCAAAAAGAGGGGTACCCTCATTCGCAATCAGAGGGACGCGCTGGATGGCCTGAGGAGACATCACACCAGTGTGTGTGCGCATGTGACTTTTTAGACTAGAATTTTCAGAAAATGCAGATCCACAAACCTGACAAGAATATGGCTTCTCTCATGTATGTATGCGGATGTGCTTTTTTAGATCAGAACTATTCGCAAATGCAGATCGACAAACTTGACAAGAATATGGTTTCTCTCCTGTGTGTGTGCGGATGTGAGTTTTTAGATTAGAATTTTCCGAAAATGCAGATTGACAAAAAAGACAAGAATATGGTTTCTCTCCTGTGTGTTTGCGCATGTGACTTTTTAGATGAGAATTCTGTAAAAATGAAGATTGGCAAATGTGACAAGAATATAGTTTTTCTCCTGTGTGTGTGCGCATGTGCCTTTTTAGATTAGAATTCTCATAAAATGCAGATCCACAAACCTGACAAGAATATGGCTTCTCTTCTCTGTGTGTTAGCATGTGCCTTTTTAGAGAAGAATTCTCCGAAAATAACGATCCACAAACTTTACAAGCATATGGTTTCTTTCCAGTGTGTGTTCGCATGTGCTTTTTTAGATTAGAATTCTCCGAAAATGCAGATCCACAAACTTTACAAGAATATGGTTTCTCTCCCGTGTGTGTGCACATGTGACTTTTTAGATGAGAATTCTGTAAAAATGAAGATTGGCAAATGTGACAAGAATATAGTTTTTCTCCTGTGTGTGTGCGCATGTGCCCTTTTAGATTAGAATTATCAGAAAATGCAAATCCACAAACCTGACAAAAATATGGCTTCTCTCCTGTGTGTATTCGTATGTGAGTTTTTAGATCAGAACTTTTCGCAAATGCAGATAGACAAACTTGACAAGAATATGGTTTTTCTCCAGTGTGTGTGCTCATGTTACTTTTTATGGAAGAATTCTCGAAAAATGCAGATTCACAAACTTCACAAGAATATGGTTATTCTCTTTTTTTATTTTAATTTAGTTTATTTAAAGAGATCAAGGGGCCCCTCTTGAGGCCAACACTTGACTTCCTTATGAGTAAAATTTTTATCCGAGGGCTCTCCTAAGGATAGATGTTGTTTTTTTTTATGGCTACTATCTCCACTTTCCTAGTTTGGTCTTCCCGGGATTGTTTCTAAGTATTTTCTTAGATTTTTTTCACTAGACCCGTTGCCGCCACTACAACCTGTATGATGTTTATTTAATCGAGGGACCATGTTATTTTAAAATCATTTTTGAGGTCTTGGTATTTTGTTATTTTTCCCCGTTTTCTCCTGTGCGTGTTCGCATGTGATATTTTAGATTAGAATTCTTCGAAAATGCAGATCCACAAACTTTAAAAGAGTATGGTTTCTCTCCAGTGTGTGCACATGTGACTCTTTAGAGATGAATTATCCAAAAATGCTGATCCACAAACTCGATTTCTATTTTTTTTATTTCTCATACACAAAAGGCCGAGACAGTTTTTTTCAAACGGAACTTCTCTAAAAGAATGTATTGAGTTTTACAAAATTATGGTAGAACCTATCTAAAACAGATACGAGACTTTTCCTCATTCTTTGCTGAGTAAGAAATCAAGATTTTTGATGAGTACAAATCTGTAAATAAAAAAGAGATATCAACAGAAATACAAGGATTTTGCAATATTTGACCTCGTTTTATGTTTTAATAAAACAAAGGAAAAAAGGTTACTTTTGCTTTTACACTATTATTTTATTGCCGAATGAATTGTAAACAATATCATATGTTGGATATTTTATGCTAGAGAGATTATACACTTATAATAGTTATGAAATAATTACAATATTAAAGACACGTGTTTATATAAAAATATGATATAACATGTGAGTTTTTTTAGTTTTCTTCATACTGATAGTATAAGTGAAAATACTCCATGAACCACTTTACAGTTTACAAATCAACTTTAAATGTTATACACAGTGTAAAACCTAATGTCATACAAATATCAATTCATTGTAATATGTGTTTGCATAATAAATACAAAAACACTGATGTAAATATAAGAATAGCTTTAGAATTTAATACGATTTTTTGGGGGGAGGTCGGGGTTTTTGACATTGTTTTTTTCAATCAGTCAGGTTAGGGTCGGGCTAGGCTTAAACAGAGACTCATCTATCTAAACCGTATGCCCTGGGCCTCCGATCTGATGAGGATCTCGTAACAAATAGTCTTCACAGATCTTCCTCAAAAAATTATTCCAATCGGTCTGAATGTTCGGTGATCCAAGGCGGCATTACTTCCATGTAATCTGCCAACTGACAGCTGATTGGCTAATCGATTCAGAATCTCTCAGATGTTTATGTAACATGCTCAAATGATGCCAATGTGAAGTTTCCAAAAACTGGTACATATTCGATAGTGATACCGACAAGTTTAACAACGATTTAACATAAATCCCAATATTCTTCTACAGAATAACATAATAAAAGCATAACATAAAAGAAGCATGCCCTGCATTGGGACAGAAGTGCAACCTTTGCGGTCACAAAAACCACTTTGCACTGAAATGCACAGAAAGGCGGCGTGGTGAGATACCAAGACCGTCTAAACCAAGACACAAGGTTAATCGACTTTGACTTTTCTAGCGATACAAACTATATACTAAGATGCAGGATTACCTTGCGCAATCCCAAGAACACAAAAAAGTACTTTCTTGAGTGCACGGTGGTTAAAGAAAACCTAACCCCATTGCTGGGGAAACGGGCGAGTTAACAGATGAACTTAATAACGGTACATTATGACAACATCGCTAATCTTCACTCAGACCCAGTCTGTGAGCAACTGATGACAGAGTACTTGGACGTTTTTAACGGCGAACTGGGGTGCCTGGTCAAGTCACCTACAGGTAGACCCCACCATAACATTCCATACTGCCCCAGCCAGACGTATACAAGTATCTATGATTTCTCGAGTCACCACCCCTGTTGACGAACCAACCGACTGAAATAGTCGAATGATTATCGCCACAAAGAAGTCAGGGGATATCCGAATCTGCATCGATCCAAAACTGCTAAACATGGCGATGAAGCATGAGCAATACCAACTACCTACCATAGAGGAAGTACTACCCAAGCTAACAAATGCAAAATACTTCACTAAGGTAGACGTTGCGTCAGCATACTGGCATGTAATGTTAGATGACGAGTCAAGCCTCCTCACAACTTTCCAAATGGGGTTTGGTAGATACCGGTGGCTGAGGCTCCCCTTAGGAAATTGTGTGAGCTCTGAAATATTCCAAAAACGTCTCTGTCAAGCTATAGACGGTCTAGATGGAGTTGCATGCATCGTCAACGATATAATTGCATTCGGTTCAGGAGATTACCTACAACAAGACTCTATAAACCATGATGCAAACCTGCAGGCACTCCTACAACGGTGTTGAGAAAGAGGAATGAAGTTGAATCGAGGAAAGGCAGAAGTAAAAAAGACTACCATAAGTTTCATGAGTCACCTCATTACCAGTGATGGGTTACTCCCAGACCCTTCTAAAATTGACGCGATCACCAAACTAAAGCAGCCCACATCGATCGAAGAGATATAGAGACTCTGTGGGATGGTCAACTACCTAGCAAGGTTCCTACTAAGATTGTCGACCGTCATTGACCCCCTACGGCAACTGATGCGCAAGGATGTCCCATGGATATTGTCGCAAGCATGAGATACTGCATTCACAGAAACGAAGCAAGCCGTCATCGAAGAACCCGTACTCGCTTACTACGATCTGAAAATGACCCACACAATACAGTGATGGCAGCTCATAAAGACTTGGCGCAGCATTACTACAACAAGGCAAGCCAGTAGCAGATGCAAGCAGAGCGCTGACTGATACCGAGCAGAGATACACCCAAATCGAAAAGGAAATGTAGGCGATTGTGTTCTCACTGGAGAAATTCCACCAATACACTTATGGCAGACGAACAGAGATACACACAGATCATAAACCACTGGAAGCTATAGTGAAACAAACCTTTGCAAAAACCCCTAAACGATTACAGGAAATGTTATTGCGAACTCAGAAGTATGACATCGACATTGTGTACCTCAAAAGAAAACATATGTATATCGCTGACATGCTATCACGGTCATACATGACAACCGAAAATAACCATTAAGCCGAATTCGTGCTTGTCAACATGGTTAGCTTTCTACCATTCCGGGATGAAAGACTGACTCAGATTCGGAAAGCAACGAATCAAGATGAGGTATGTGACTAACTCAGGAAGACAATAGTACAGGGTTGGCCAACCGAGAAAATAGACCTTCCTGCTGTGCTGCACCCATATTTTCACACCCGTGATGAGATGTCAGTTCAAGATGGACTTATCTTCAAGGGCGACAGAGTACTCATTCCACCCAGTATCCAGAGTGACATCAAACGCTCAATTCACTCCTCACACATTGGCATAAATGGATGCCTACACCGCGCCAGAGAATGTGTTTTCTGGCCGGGTATGTCATCGGAGATACGGGAATACATCTCCACTTGCGAAACCTGCTGCAAGTTCACCACAGAGCAACCGAAAAAAACTTTGATGCCACATGATATACCTGATCGGCCATGGCAGAAAGTTGGCATTGATTTGTTTGAAAGTGAGACGGTGGAGTACCTCATAACTGTCGATTATTCCTCAAACTTCTGGGAGATCGATCGATTAGAAGACACAACAACCTCCACCATCATTCGCAAGTTGAGATTCCCTGTCAGGTGATCCCCGACGCTGGATCCTAGTTCACCTCATCAGCTTTTAAACACTTCTCGGAGAAATGGGACTTCGAATATCTCATGGCAAACCCCTGAAACCAGCAAGCTAATGGAAAGGCTGACTCTGCTGTGAAAAGTGCAAAAACGCCTCATGCGGAAGAACAAAGACACTGGCACCGACCAGTTCCTGGCACTACTCGACTTCAGGAATACTCCTACACAACATATGGGAAGCAGCCCCTCTCAGCACCTGCTGAATCGCTGCTCGCACTCACTTCTGCCCATGAGCAGCAACCTGCTGAAACCCAGGTCCACAAACCAGGGGGAAAAGGATAAAATGCTCCTTGAGCGTAAGCAATGCTTTCAGGCAGAGTACTACAATCATCGTACACACAACCTATTGGCACTGATCCAAAACGAGGTCATCAGGATGCGCCCATACAAGAAAGGTGACAGAGTATAGGAAAAGGGTGTTGTGAACCAACGCCTAGATGAACGTTCCTACATGGTCGAGACACCCAGCGGAAGCTACCGACGCAACAGCCATCACCTGCAAAGCTCCCCGGAACAACCACAAATGATAGGACGCACACCCACTCGTCAGCAACCACATAACTATTTATTCCCGCTCTACCTCCACCTACAGGACCCTAGACACTTGTTCACCACACCAAGCAACCGACGCTATGGAGTTTTTCCAAGGTGAACCCCCTGTCAGGACCCACACACGCACTGGCAGAGGAATACGAAGGCCAGCATACCTCAAAGACTACACAAACTGATAGCAGTCTGGCTAAACAATGTAACTCCATAGAGTAAGGACACTCCTCATCCATAAAAGGGAGGATGTTACATTATGCTCCCCACCCATGTACGTTGGACTATACCCCCCCTTTTCCCTGTTACTCCCGGTATGCATCTGCATCCGTTTCTGGTATTTCTTGAAAAAAAGCCTGGCTTCGGCCAGTATGTCCTATCTCTCTCCTACACTTGTGTTCTCTTTACTTATTAAATACATCGTAATGTAACAATAATAATAATAATAATAATAATAATAATAATAATAATAATAATAACACGATTGCAAATTAAAAAATACGACATAGGTTTACGTGAGTTGACGTGAAAATTCAAAATGGTGTCCAGAAAAGCATTGAATTGATATTAATGTACAGAAGGTGACAACAAAACGCCATCTTGAATTGATCGAAACTAGTAAACTTATTTATTTTTATATTAAAATTCTGTTTTTATAAAATTTATAAAAATACCTCTTTCAGTGAAATCATTGTTCAAAGCGTATTTATTTTAATATTTACTGCGATTTTTCTAAATAAAATCGTATTCTTAGCCTTATAAACAAACATATTTAAAAAAGGTGGAGAGCTGTGATTCCGTTAAATAAAGCATAAAGATCCGGATTGACAACTATTGAAAAATTCGTCCGAAAAAAGAAGACCTAAAATGATGGGAAAATAATTTAATTACGAAATTGTAACAGTGATTTTCATGAAGATACCAAACAAAAAGTCGCTTTTGTCTGGTTCAAAAGCTGTACCTGTACCAACTTTTTGATTAAACTTTTATTTGAGTTAATTTTATTTATAAAAAAAAAACTGTAAGTGAATACCTTCCCACAGTGAAAACATCTTTCATAAAATATTCATTTTTATCAAATTTACTGTGATTTCCCGAAATAAAATACTATTTATAAACATATTCAAACAAGATGGAGAGCTAAAAATCTTTCTGTTTTATACAGCAAAATTATGTTGAATTATTTTATTTTACGAGTTTTACGGCAAGGTTAGAGTGTATTGTAATATTGTGGGAAAGATGGTAAGGAAATTTTTTATAAAAAATAGAAATTTTAAAATATTATACTTACTTGTAAAAGATTATTGATGTATTTACGTGAGTCGGGGTTAAAATCAAGATGGCGATCAGAAAAGCAGCTTCGCAGAAAACTACAAATTAAAAATATATATTATGACAACAAGACAGATCACTTTCAATTCAGTTCAATTTAATGTATTTATTTCGTTTATGGGTTATGGTTAGAAAGTATAAAATAAAAAAAAAATTAATTTTGTTCGTTTACGTTCATTTTTATAGTTTACGTCCATTGTTGGAGATTTGACAAACAAGTTTGAATTATCTACAAAAAAGTTTGAATTATCTCCCCCTTTCAACTCACTCTTCTAAATTAAAGACGAAAACATTTCATATGTACACAATAATGCAGAAGCACCAAAACGTTTCCTGATTTTCTTTAACACCTATTTGATTACTTATTTTTAACAAAAACAGAAAGTATTTTATATCAGGAACCAAATCTAACCGGGCATCGTTTGCTGCGGACTTTGAGTCGGGGATTCTTATAGTTTGCCGATAAAGCTGATAAAAGAATTCTAAAACCAAAAAAAAACCTTCAAGAAACATTATACTTACTAGTGATATCATACTGATTAGGGATGTACTTGCCAACCGAGTGATAGAACTTTCCAAGGGGAAAATTCAAGATGGTGACCAGAAAAGCAGCTTCGCAGAAAAGAACAGGGGAAGAAAAAAATAATCAAGAAATAAAGAAAACTAATTCGACAACAGTATCGGTCACTTTCAGAAATAAAACTTAATTTAGTTTATTTTTATTCATTTAAATATTTGGTGCTTCTGTTTCGATCGATGGCGGCGGAAACTGCCGACTCCTCTTCGGGAGAAATCGTGATCGACGGAAAGAAATTTGATTTTTGGGGAGATAACTAATATTGGGTGAATTACTTTTTCACGAAATGGACGTAAACCGATTAAACTTTGAAGAGTTCTTGCATTTATTTGGGGATAATTGCAAAATTGTTGATTTTTTGCAAGCGCATAATTTCATTTCAGGTGCCGAGACATGTATATGTGGTGCTGATATGAGATTCATCCCAGTTCAGTCAATTGTTTACTTTTTTTCTTTTTTTTTCAAATCAAAGTTTTACTTATTACGTTTTTGTTTATTTCAATAAAAAGTTAGCTATTTATTTGATGTACATAATGTTTATCAAAGTTTTATTTAATTCGTTTTTTGTTAAATTTCAAATGTTTATCAAAATTTTATTTATTTATTTGCTGTACATAATGTTTACTTTGTTTCAATAAATAAATGTTCATAATTTTACCTTATCCTCAATATTGTCAATTATACAGTTATCTTCTTCAAAATCAAATTTCTTTCCATCGCTCACGTTTTCGCACGATTTCTCCCGAAGAGGAGTCGGCAGTTTCCGCCGCCATCGATCGAAACAGTGGCCCCCGTCTCTGCAGAAGCACCAAATATTTCACTATTTTAATGGTGTATGATGAAGGACATCATCTTGAATTCATTTTTTAATAACACTTGTTAAAAATGAACTTTAAATTTTATTAAATTTTACCTGATAAAAAACTTAAATTTTATTAAATTTCACGTGAAATAAAAAAGATAGAAAAAATCGACCTAAGAATAAGCGAACTAATTTGGACGAAATAATCGTTTTGTATTAAAATATAGTAATTTTCATTTTTTGGTTCAATCTTTCTTGGTTATACAACAACGTTCAATTATTTGATGTTACGAGTTTTACAGCTAGATTAAAGTTTAAAATGGGGCTCACGGTAAGATGATATAAAAATTATTTTAAAAAAATGAATTTAATAAACATAATACTTAGTTGTCAAAGATTATTGGTGTATTGACGTGAGTCGACGGGAAAATTCAAGATGGTGATCAGAAAAACGGGTGACGGAATTAATTACAAAACGGAAGTAATTTTATGTCGCTTAGGAATTGGAAATCTCGTAATTCTTGGGGGTTCGGAATTAATTACAACTCGAAATTAATTACAACTTGGACTTAATTTATCAATTTTATTTGTTATTCAACTAATAAATCTCATTTTATTTCTTTCATTAGCAAAATTATATTGTACGAATTTAAAAAAAAAGAGTTTTATTTCATTTTATCATCAAGAATTATGAAATTATAATTTTGCAAATGAAAGAAATAAAATAGGATTTATTAGTTGAATAACAATTAAAATTGATAAATTAAGTCCAAGTTGTAATTAATTCCGAGTTGTAATTAATTCCGAACCTCAGAAAAACAGCTTCGCAGAAAACTACAATTTAAAAAATACATTTTGACAACAGGATCGATATTATTAAACTATAATTCGAAGGAAAAATAATAATAATAAAATTCGCATAAAGAAATGCTAAAAAAAAAGGTTTTATTTTTCATTTCTGGTCATCCGTACGTCAGATGACGCGCATGATTAAACAGGAAGTCACAAAGACATAAGAATCTTTAATTTAACTAAGACTTTATTTTTACATTCGATATTTTTTCAAAAAGCAAACGAAAAATAAATTTATTTACGATTTTTTTAGATTAAAATACAAGGATTTTGTGAAAGCAAGAAATTTTTAAGAAGTAATAATAATAATAATAATAATAATAATAATAATAATAATAATAATAATAATAATAATAATAATAATCTGCGTTCGTTTTATGCCTGTAACTTAAACAAAATAGAACGAACGGGTAGATATTTTTTCATAATTTTTTAAATAAATATTAAAGCAAGAAATATATAAGCAAAGAATATTCGGCGCTTGTGCTGATGGCGTCCGGACTGAAAATAAATAATAAAGACATAACCTGCATTAATAAAGACATATCTGCATTGTGTATGTGACCGGGATAGAACAAAGATATCGGAAACCAAAAATTATGAAAATTGATCAAGTAGTTATTTTTTATCACAGAAAAACCACATTTTACGATTCTTGTTGTTCGAGACGCCATCTTGGCAATTACACATACGCCACCATACGTCAAAGGGCTGCAACTAAGGGCAGGCAACCGAGCGTTAGAAAAAACCGCTAAAAAACCGCCAGAAACCCGTCAAATTTTGTGGATTTGGCTTTTTTGAGCAGTTTCACTACGAACAGTTCAATACGAACCAATAACAAACAATAAAATACGAACCAATAACAACCAATAAAATAAAATATTTTTAAACATTTATTTAAGTCAACTGGTATTAAAAAAAATATATATTTTATGTATGTACAGGATACAGTTCGGAAATTTGGGAAAATAAGTTTCCCAACGGATTTGTGCCAAACTTCTGCCGCCACATAAATTCGGCAAGGTAGGAGTTTACCAACTCTCTTGAGGTGCCACATTCAGCTTTATTGCGGCGTTTAGCCTCTAGCCACATCCTTTCAACATGGTTCGTCGTGGCACCTGTTGTAGGGTCCACAAAATTATATCTGTGGTTGACGCGCAAATGATCGTAGCCTTCGGCACTCAGCCGATCATATGCGCGCCAACAATCAGATACAATTGTGGTGCCAGGACGGATATATTGTTTGATAATCGGTATCAGAGTGGCAGCATCTCTCCGAGGCACTGTGACGAAGAAACCGCATTTGGTAGATTGTTGGTATCCACCAAATACCCATAGTTGTTTTGATAATCTGCCAACATGACTTTTCCTGCGTGAAAAGAGACTTTCGTCAATTTCCACGCAGGTGCCTTCTCCACCAATTATTTGAGGATGGCGAAGAAAATGCTCAACACACACATCCCTTACGAACATGCGCCAGTCAGCTATCGTTTGGTTTGAGCGAATTCTGCATTCTCTCTTGACCGTTCTGTAATTGGCTGTGTCATGTGCCCAACAGAATAAGAATTTCACAATTTGTTTTAGCTCTAATTTAGATCCATAAAAAAACTACCCTTCATGATAGACACCTTCCGGCTACAAGTGTATTTCGGGCATCGCCAACGGAACCCATCTATATTTTCTTCTGGACGAAACACCATTTCTCTTCCACAAGAACAGGTTTGAGAGCCAGAAAGCAAATTCTGCGAGTGCATGATGTCCACTACTTTATTTTTACTGCGTAATAAATAGCAAAGCTCCCCCATGTTTAGTTGATTGACGTTCATTTTCTTTTTTTGTAATTCAGTAGAAGATTTGTTATGGCCCCTTAGAGTAACTCTCCCCAAAAATATAGGTAAAAGTCAAGAATGCTTGAAAAAGGCCAAATCCACAAGTTTTGGCCCTTTTATCTCCGTTGTTTAGCGGTGATGCATCTTGAAAATCGAACATCGAAACAGAAAAACAAAATTTTTGTTTTTGTGATAAAAAAAAAACTACTTGATCAATTTTCGTAATTTTTGGTGTATGATATCTTTGTTCCATCCCGGTCACATACATACTACAATTATGTCTTCATTATTTATTTTCGGTCCGGACACCATCATCACAAGCGTCGAATATTCTTTTTTCATATTATAAAGATCCCCGATTTAGTCGTTTCGAAGCCAAAATGGCGGACCAATCGCGTAAAATGCTTCGGTCATTGCCGGGACTGACTAGGCATTCTCCACCGGTCAATACTCGGGACATTCTCAGTGATGAAAAGAGAACTCTCCTATCCCCTTCTATGCTTCAGAAGTGAATTACTTGATCACTCTTTCTTTTTTAGTCAGCCATTGTTTCTCGTAGAGACTAGATCCCTGCGTAGATCTTTGTCGAATGAAGCTTCTTCAAGCAACCTCAGTCTTCTTAAACTCATTCTATGATATCCTTTTGACTAACTCATTACAATTTATTCTACAAAGATCTAACCTGGAAAAATACCTAAAGCCTGAACGATTGGATTTAGACCAATCAAAACTGGACGGGGCCGACACGTGGCGACACTGGAAGAGGTCTTTCAACATTTATCTTGGCGCTGTCAACGGCTCTCAACTAACGCACGAGTTAAAACTGAATTTGTTAATCAACCTCGTGTCTCCGTCAATTTTTAAACACATATTGGACATCAGTGATTATCATTCGGCTATGAACGTCCTGGAAGAAGTTTTCGTAGGGCCCCAAAACAGCATTTTCTTCCGGCATTTATTAGCAACTCGTCGGCAACAGGCCAACGAAAGCGTGGACCAATATTTAAAAACACTCTCTAAGGACTGTGATTTCCAGACCGTGACAGCTATACAGGCGAGGGATGAGTACATCAGGGATGCATTCATAAATTGGATTTCGTCATCCCACATCAGACAAAGACTCTTAGAAAACAAACGTCTCGACTTACACACGGCGTACAACCAGGCATTAACACTCGAGACAGCCCCAAAACAATTAACTTCGTACGCTCAGTCGGACGCCTTGGCTGCCTCGGTCTTCACTGCTGAAAAAGAAGAATCGAAGGACGACCAGTCTACATATGAGGAGCAACCCACGACACGATGTTTTTTTCTGTGGAAACCCGA
>CAUVYP010000332.1:25000-27500 GCA_963556195.1 Sepiola atlantica | reverse complement strand
TATATATATACACACATACATATATATACATATATATACATATATATACACACATACATATATATACACATATATATATATATACACTCATACATATATAACTTATATATATACACACATACTTATATACATATATATATACACACATACATATATACATATATATATACACACATACATATACACATACATATATATACACACATATATATATACAGATACATATATATATATACTTATATACATACGCATATATATATATAAACATGAATGTATATTCTTCTCACTCTTTTAATAGCCTCGATTATTCCCCCCTTGTTTTACCTCGCCCTTCGCACATTTCTCTCAGGCTACTCAACCCCCAACCCGCCCTCGTCCTACATCTTTTAACCCCCATAGTATTTACTTTTAACTGCGATCTCCACTCTCCCTCTGGCTTAATCTTTTGTCACCTCTTTAACCTTGTATATCTCTTACTTCTTTCGGCCATCATTAACCTATTTAACAATTTTCTTAATCAACCTCCATATAACTTTTTTGAATAAAATTTCTAAGTTAATTTTCCCATATCTATAAGAACTAGTGTCCCGTATATATACATATGTGTGTGTGCGTATATATGTGTACATGTGTGTGTGCATGTGTGTGCATGTATGTATGCATGTGTGTATGCATGTGTACATGTGTATGCGTATGCATGTACACTTAATTATTTACATGTGTGTGGATACATTTGCGTATGTATGCGTGTGTGTGTGTGCATATGTATATGCGTATGTGTGTGCATATGTATGTGTGTGCATATGTGTATATGTGTATGCGTGTGCGTGTATATGTGTGTATATGCGTGTACATGTATATGTGTATGCGTGTATACGTATATGTGTGCGTATGTGTGTACGTGTGTTTATGCATATGTATATGTATGCGTGTGTGTGTGTATGTATGTATACATGTGTATGTGTATATGCATGTATATATGTATGCGCGCGCATGTGAATATGCAGGTATGTGTGTTCATGTGTGTATATGCATATATATGCATATATGTGTGCATGTGTGTATGCGTATGTGTGCATGTATGTGTGCGTGTATGTATGCATGTATGCATGTGTGTGCATATATGTGTGCATGTATGTACATATGTGTATGCATATGTGTACGTATGTGTATGCGTGTGTGTGCGTGTGTGTGTACATGTATGTATATGCATATGTATGTGCATGTATGTATGTATACATGTGTATACATGTATATGCATGTGTATGCGTATGTGTGTATGCATGTGTGTGCATATGCGTGTATGTGTGTACGTGTGTATGTGTGCATGTGTATATGTGCATGTGTGTGTGTATGCATTTGTATATGTGCGTGTATATGTGTGTACATGTACATATGTGTGTACTTATGTGTATGCGTATATGTGTATGTATATATGTATGTATATGTATGCGAGCTTAAGACTAATCTTATTATCTATTTTTCATTTTTTATTTTCTTATTTCTACTTTTAATACTATTTTTATCTTTATTATTTATCTTTACTCTTTTAATTTTTAACTCATTTTTCTTGTTCTACCCTTTAAATATATTTTGCCTCATTGTTTATATCTAAGGTCATCTGATTAATCATCTAAACCCCGAACTCTGTTCATATACATATTCTGTTATTTTAACCCCTTCTCCTAACATTCGTTAACTTACCCCCACTCCTTTCTTCCCTTTTTCTAGTTGAATCCTAATTCGCGCTAACTTCCAATTTCAACTTTATGCTTCACCCCCCACTTTCACACTCTTAGTTTTATCCGCATTCCTTCACCGCATCGCTCCCTTTCTCCTCCCCCCTCCCATTCCTCGTACCCGTCCCTTTCTCCTCCCACACACCCCTTACCCGTTCCCCCTTGCCTACTGGTCGCATATTATATTCTTGTTTTCACTGTTTTTGCTTTTCTTCATTTATAGCCGGCTTTCTGAACGGGCTAGCTTTAAATATTCTCGCTGCCTCTTTTCCCACTTTAAAACTCTTTCCTTTGTCATCTCCGCCCGGGAAGTATTTTTAATGGCGAATATTTTCCACATTAATCTTCTCTGAGCCTGCCTGCATCATCGAACGTACCTCTTTTTACCCTTTTGGATTTTCTATTTTCGCCGTATATGAAGTTTGGCTTTTTGGAATTTAACTTTGAAACCTCTCACTTTACTTCTCGTGCCTCTAACGACCTACCTATCTACATCTTATTCTCTCCGCTGGACTTTTCGACACCAGACTTTTAAGCAATCGGACATTTGCTTGCACCCGGGCACAGTTTTGCCCTGCGTTTCTTTCCCTGCAACTTTTATTTCATTTTTTCAAATTTTAAATCTTGGCCATTGTCAACTTATCTATCCCAGCGACTTCCTCTGATGATAAGATTTTGATCTTTGAAAAGCCTGGCTCAAGGAAAATTTAACTTGAATAAATTGCCTTTTTGCGGAATATACCTTGCTTTGAACTTTTGAA
>CAUVYP010000332.1:0-15000 GCA_963556195.1 Sepiola atlantica | reverse complement strand
TTTTTCTTGTTAAGATTTTTAAAAAAATTAAAAAATAAAAGAAATTCAGTCAATGCAAATGTCTAATATGTTTGTCTGCATGGATATGACATCGACGAACATATTCCTTTTTTCTTGTTAAGATTTTTTTTTAAATTAAAAAATAAAAGAAATTCAGTCAATGCAAATGTCTAATATGTTTGTCTGCATGGATATGACATCGACGAACATATTCCTTTTTTCTTGTTAAGATTTTTAAAAAAATCAAAAAATAAAAGAAATTCAGTCAATGCAAATGTTTAATATGTTTGTCTGCATGGATATGACATCGACGAATATATTCCTTTTTTCTTGTTAAGATTAAAAAAAAAACTAAACAATAAAAGAAATTCAGTCAATGCAAATGTCTAATATGTTTGTCTGCATGGATATGACATCGACGAATATATTCCTTTTTTCTTGTTAAGATTTTTAAAAAATTAAAAAATAAAAGAAATTCAGTCAATGCAAATGTCTAATATGTTTGTCTGCATGGATATGACATCGACGAACATATTCCTTTTTTCTTGTTAAGATTTTTTAAAAAATAAAAATAAAAGAAATTCAGTCAATGCAAATGTCTAATATGTTTGTCTGCATGGATATGACATCGACGAATATATTCCTTTTTTCTTGTTAAGATTTAAAAAAAACTTAAAAATAAAAGAAATTCAGTCAATGCAAATGTCTAATATGTTTGTCTGCATGGATATGACATCGACGAATATATTCCTTTTTTCTTGTTAAGATTTTTTATAAAAATTAAAAATAAAAGAAATTCAGTCAATGCAAATGTCTAATATGTTTGTCTGCATGGATATGACATCGACGAACATATTCCTTTTTTCTTGTTAAGATTTTAAAAAAAAAATTAAAATATAAAAGAAATTCAGTCAATGCAAATGTCTAATATGTTTGTCTCCATGGATATGACATCGACGAACATATTCCTTTTTTCTTGTTAAGATTTTAAAAAAATTAAAAAATAAAAGAAATTCAGTCAATGCAAATGTCTAATATGTTTGTCTGCATGGATATGACATCGACGAACATATTCCTTTTTTCTTGTTCAGATTTAAAAAAAAACTAAAAAATAAAAGAAATTCAGTCAATGCAAATGTCTAATATGTTTGTCTGCATGGATATTACATCGACGAATATATTCCTTTTTTCTTGTTAAGATTTTTTATAAAAATTAAAAATAAAAGAAATTCAGTCAATGCAAATGTCTAATATGTTAGTCTGCATGGATATGACATCGACGAACATATTCCTTTTTTCTTGTTAAGATTTTAAAAAAATCTAAACAATAAAAGAAATTCAGTCAATGCAAATGTCTAATATGTTTGTCTGCATGGATATGACATCGACGAATATATTCCTTTTTTCTTGTTAAGATTTTTTATAAAAATAAAAAAAAAAAGTAATTCAGTCAATGCAAATGTCTAATATGTTTGTCTGCATGGATATGACATCGACGAACATATTCCTTTTTTCTTGTTAAGATTTTTAAAAAAATTAAAAAATAAAAGAAATTCAGTCAATGCAAATGTCTAATATGTTTGTCTGCATGGATATGACATCGACGAACATATTCCTTTTTTCTTGTTAAGATTTTTTTTTAAAATTAAAAAATAAAAGAAATTCAGTCAATGCAAATGTCTAATATGTTTGTCTGCATGGATATGACATCGACGAACATATTCCTTTTTTCTTGTTAAGATTTTTAAAAAAATCAAAAAATAAAAGAAATTCAGTCAATGCAAATGTTTAATATGTTTGTCTGCATGGATATGACATCGACGAATATATTCCTTTTTTCTTGTTAAGATTAAAAAAAAAACTAAACAATAAAAGAAATTCAGTCAATGCAAATGTCTAATATGTTTGTCTGCATGGATATGACATCGACGAATATATTCCTTTTTTCTTGTTAAGATTTTTAAAAAATTAAAAAATAAAAGAAATTCAGTCAATGCAAATGTCTAATATGTTTGTCTGCATGGATATGACATCGACGAACATATTCCTTTTTTCTTGTTAAGATTTTTTAAAAAATAAAAATAAAAGAAATTCAGTCAATGCAAATGTCTAATATGTTTGTCTGCATGGATATGACATCGACGAATATATTCCTTTTTTCTTGTTAAGATTTAAAAAAAAACTTAAAAATAAAAGAAATTCAGTCAATGCAAATGTCTAATATGTTTGTCTGCATGGATATGACATCGACGAATATATTCCTTTTTTCTTGTTAAGATTTTTTATAAAAATTAAAAATAAAAGAAATTCAGTCAATGCAAATGTCTAATATGTTTGTCTGCATGGATATGACATCGACGAACATATTCCTTTTTTCTTGTTAAGATTTAAAAAAAAAAATTAAAATATAAAAGAAATTCAGTCAATGCAAATGTCTAATATGTTTGTCTCCATGGATATGACATCGACGAACATATTCCTTTTTTCTTGTTAAGATTTTAAAAAAATTAAAAAATAAAAGAAATTCAGTCAATGCAAATGTCTAATATGTTTGTCTGCATGGATATGACATCGACGAACATATTCCTTTTTTCTTGTTCAGATTTTAAAAAAAACTAAAAAATAAAAGAAATTCAGTCAATGCAAATGTCTAATATGTTTGTCTGCATGGATATTACATCGACGAATATATTCCTTTTTTCTTGTTAAGATTTTTTATAAAAATTAAAAATAAAAGAAATTCAGTCAATGCAAATGTCTAATATGTTAGTCTGCATGGATATGACATCGACGAACATATTCCTTTTTTCTTGTTAAGATTTTAAAAAAATTAAAAAATAAAAGAAATTCAGTCAATGCAAATGTCTAATATGTTTGTCTGCATGGATATGACATCGACGAATATAGTCCTTTTTTCTTGTTAAGATTTTTTTAAAAATTAAAAAATAAAAGAAATTCAGTCAATGCAAATGTCTAATATGTTTGTCTCCATGGATATGACATCGACGAACATATTCCTTTTTTTTTGTTAAGATTTTAAAAAAATTAAAAAATAAAAGAAATTCAGTCAATGCAAATGTCTAATATGTTTGTCTGCATGGATATGACATCGACGAACATATTCCTTTTTTCTTGTTAAGATTTTTTAAAAAATAAAAATAAAAGAAATTCAGTCAATGCAAATGTCTAATATGTTTGTCTGCATGGATATGACATCGACGAATATATTCCTTTTTTCTTGTTAAGATTTAAAAAAAAACTAAAAAATAAAAGAAATTCAGTCAATGCAAATGTCTAATATGTTTGTCTGCATGGATATGACATCGACGAATATATTCCTTTTTTCTTGTTAAGATTTTTTATAAAAATTAAAAATAAAAGAAATTCAGTCAATGCAAATGTCTAATATGTTTGTCTGCATGGATATGACATCGACGAACATATTCCTTTTTTCTTGTTAAGATTTAAAAAAAAAAATTAAAATATAAAAGAAATTCAGTCAATGCAAATGTCTAATATGTTTGTCTCCATGGATATGACATCGACGAACATATTCCTTTTTTCTTGTTAAGATTTTAAAAAAATAAAAAAATAAAAGAAATTCAGTCAATGCAAATGTCTAATATGTTTGTCTGCATGGATATGACATCGAGGAACATATTCCTTTTTTCTTGTTAAGATATTTTTAAAAATTAAAAATAAAAGAAATTCAGTCAATGCAAATGTCTAATATGTTTGTCTGCATGGATATGACATCGACGAACATATTCCTTTTTTCTTGTTAAGATTTTTTAAAAAATAAAAAAATAAAAGAAATTCAGTCAATGCAAATGTATAATATTTTTGTCTGCATGGATATGACATCGACGAACATATTCCTTTTTTCTTGTTAAGATTTTTAAAAAAATAAAAAAATAAAAGAAATTAAGCCAATGCAAATGTCTAATATGTTTCTCTGCATGGATATGACATCGACGAATATATTCCTGTTTTCTTGTTTAGATTTTTAAAAAAATAAAAAAATAAAAGAAATTCAGTCAATGCAAATGTCTAATATGTTAGCCTGCATGGATATGACATCGACGAACATATTCCTTTTTTCTTGTTAAGATTTTTTTTAAAATAAAAAAATAAAAGAAATTCAGTCAATGCAAATGTCTAATATGTTTGTCTGCATGGATATGACATCGACGAACATATTCCTTTTTTCTTGTTCAGATTTAAAAAAAAACTAAAAAATAAAAGAAATTCAGTCAATGCAAATGTCTAATATGTTTGTCTGCATGGATATTACATCGACGAATATATTCCTTTTTTCTTGTTAAGATTTTTTATAAAAATTAAAAATAAAAGAAATTCAGTCAATGCAAATGTCTAATATGTTAGTCTGCATAGGTATATGACATCGACGAACATATTCCTTTTTTCTTGTTAAGATTTAAAAAAAAAATTAAAATATAAAAGAAATTCAGTCAATGCAAATGTCTAATATGTTTGTCTCCATGGATATGACATCGACAAACATATTCCTTTTTTCTTGTTAAGATTTAAAAAAAAATAAAAAATAAAAGAAATTCAGTCAATGCAAATGTCTAATATGTTTGTCTGCATGGATATGACATCGACGAACATATTCCTTTTTTCTTGTTAAGATTTTTTAAAAAATTAAAAAATAAAAGAAATTCAGTCAATGCAAATGTCTAATATGTTTGTCTGCATGGATATGACATCGACGAACATATTCCTTTTTTCTTGTTAAGATTTTTAAAAAAATCAAAAAATAAAAGAAATTCAGTCAATGCAAATGTTTAATATGTTTGTCTGCATGGATATGACATCGACGAATATATTCCTTTTTTCTTGTTAAGATATTTTTAAAAATTAAAAATAAAAGAAATTCAGTCAATGCAAATGTCTAATATGTTAGTCTGCATGGATATGACATCGACGAACATATTCCTTTTTTCTTGTTAAGATTTAAAAAAAAAATTAAAATATAAAAGAAATTCAGTCAATGCAAATGTCTAATATGTTTGTCTGCATGGATATGACATCGACGAATATATTCCTTTTTTCTTGTTAAGATTTAAAAAAAAACTAAAAAATAAAAGAAATTCAGTCAATGCAAATGTCTAATATGTTTGTCTGCATGGATATGACATCGACGAATATATTCCTTTTTTCTTGTTAAGATTTTTTATAAAAATTAAAAATAAAAGAAATTCAGTCAATGCAAATGTCTAATATGTTTGTCTGCATGGATATGACATCGACGAACATATTCCTTTTTTCTTGTTAAGATTTAAAAAAAAAATTAAAATATAAAAGAAATTCAGTCAATGCAAATGTCTAATATGTTTGTCTCCATGGATATGACATCGACGAACATATTCCTTTTTTCTTGTTAAGATTTAAAAAAAATTAAAAAATAAAAGAAATTCAGTCAATGCAAATGTCTAATATGTTTGTCTGCATGGATATGACATCGACGAACATATTCCTTTTTTCTTGTTAAGATATTTTTAAAAATTAAAAATAAAAGAAATTCAGTCAATGCAAATGTCTAATATGTTTGTCTGCATGGATATGACATCGACGAACATATTCCTTTTTTCTTGTTAAGATTTTTTAAAAAATAAAAAAATAAAAGAAATTCAGTCAATGCAAATGTATAATATTTTTGTCTGCATGGATATGACATCGACGAACATATTCCTTTTTTCTTGTTAAGATTTTTAAAAAAATAAAAAAATAAAAGAAATTAAGCCAATGCAAATGTCTAATATGTTTCTCTGCATGGATATGACATCGACGAATATATTCCTGTTTTCTTGTTTAGATTTTTAAAAAAATAAAAAAATAAAAGAAATTCAGTCAATGCAAATGTCTAATATGTTAGTCTGCATGGATATGACATCGACGAACATATTCCTTTTTTTCTTGTTAAGATTTTTTTTAAAATAAAAAAATAAAAGAAATTCAGTCAATGCAAATGTCTAATATGTTTGTCTGCATGGATATGACATCGACGAACATATTCCTTTTTTCTTGTTCAGATTTAAAAAAAAACTAAAAAATAAAAGAAATTCAGTCAATGCAAATGTCTAATATGTTTGTCTGCATGGATATTACATCGACGAATATATTCCTTTTTTCTTGTTAAGATTTTTTATAAAAATTAAAAATAAAAGAAATTCAGTCAATGCAAATGTCTAATATGTTAGTCTGCATGGATATGACATCGACGAACATATTCCTTTTTTCTTGTTAAGATTTAAAAAAAAAATTAAAATATAAAAGAAATTCAGTCAATGCAAATGTCTAATATGTTTGTCTCCATGGATATTACATCGACAAACATATTCCTTTTTTCTTGTTAAGATTTAAAAAAAAATAAAAAATAAAAGAAATTCAGTCAATGCAAATGTCTAATATGTTTGTCTGCATGGATATGACATCGACGAACATATTCCTTTTTTCTTGTTAAGATTTTTTAAAAAATTAAAAAATAAAAGAAATTCAGTCAATGCAAATGTCTAATATGTTTGTCTGCATGGATATGACATCGACGAACATATTCCTTTTTTCTTGTTAAGATTTTTAAAAAAATCAAAAAATAAAAGAAATTCAGTCAATGCAAATGTTTAATATGTTTGTCTGCATGGATATGACATCGACGAATATATTCCTTTTTTCTTGTTAAGATTTAAAAAAAAACTAAACAATAAAAGAAATTCAGTCAATGCAAATGTCTAATATGTTTGTCTGCATGGATATGACATCGACGAATATATTCCTTTTTTCTTGTTAAGATTTTTTATAAAAATAAAAAAAAAAAGTAATTCAGTCAATGCAAATGTCTAATATGTTTGTCTGCATGGATATGACATCGACGAACATATTCCTTTTTTCTTGTTAAGATTTAAAAAAAAAATTAAAATATAAAAGAAATTCAGTCAATGCAAATGTCTAATATGTTTGTCTCCATGGATATGACATCGACGAACATATTCCTTTTTTCTTGTTAAGATTTTTAAAAAATTAAAAAATAAAAGAAATTCAGTCAATGCAAATGTCTAATATGTTTGTCTGCATGGATATGACATCGACGAATATATTCCTTTTTTCTTGTTAAGATATTTTTAAAAATTAAAAATAAAAGAAATTCAGTCAATGCAAATGTCTAATATGTTAGTCTGCATGGATATGACATCGACGAACATATTCCTTTTTTCTTGTTAAGATTTAAAAAAAAAATTAATATATAAAAGAAATTCAGTCAATGCAAATGTCTAATATGTTTGTCTCCATGGATATGACATCGACGAATATATTCCTTTTTTCTTGTTAAGATTTAAAAAAAATAAAAAAATAAAAGAAATTCAGTCAATGCAAATGTCTAATATGTTTGTCTGCATGGATATGACATCGACGAATATATTCCTTTTTTCTTGTTAAGATTTTTTTAAAAATTAAAAATAAAAGAAATTCAGTCAATGCAAATGTCTAATATGTTTGTCTGCATGGGTATGACATCGACGAATATATTCCTTTTTTCTTGTTAAGATTTTTTAAAAAATAAAAAAATAAAAGAAATTCAGTCAATGCAAATGTCTAATATGTTTGTCTGCATGGATATGACATCGACGAATATATTCCGTTTTTTCTTGTTAAGATTTTTAAAAAAATTAAAAAATAAAAGAAATTCAGTCAATGCAAATGTCTAATATGTTAGTCTGCATGGATATGACATCGACGAACATATTCCTTTTTTCTTGGTAAGATTTTTAAAAAAATTAAAAAATAAAAGAAATTCAGTCATAGCAAATGTCTAATATGTTTGTCTGCATGGATATTACATCGACGAATATATTCCTTTTTTCTTGTTAAGATTTTTTTAAAAATTAAAAAATAAAAGAAATTCAGTCAATGCAAATGTCTAATATGTTTGTCTGCATGGATATGACATCGACGAACATATTCCTTTTTTCTTGTTAAGATTTTTTTTAAAATTAAAAAATAAAAGAAATTCAGTCAATGCAAATGTCTAATATGTTTGTCTGCATGGATATGACATCGACGAATATATTCCTTTTTTCTTGTTATGATTTTTTAATAAATTAAAAAATAAAAGAAATTCAGTCAATGCAAATGTCTAATATGTTTGTCTGCATGGATAGTACATCAACGAACATATTCCTTTTTTCTTGTTAAGATTTTTAAAAAAATTAAAAAATAAAAGAAATTCAGTCAATGCAAATGTCTAATATGTTTGTCTGCATAGGTATGACATCGACGAACATATTCCTTTTTTCTTGTTAAGATTTAAAAAAAAAATTAAAATATAAAAGAAATTCAGTCAATGCAAATGTCTAATATGTTTGTCTGCATGGATATGACAAAGACGAACATATTCCTGTTTTCTTGTTAAGATTTTTTTTTAAATTAAAAAATAAAAGAAATTAAGTCAATGCAAATGTCTAATATGTTTGTCTGCATGGATATGACATCGACGAATATATTCCTTTTTTCTTGTTAAGATTTTTAAAAAATTAAAAAATAAAAGAAATTCAGTCAATGCAAATGTCTAATATGTTTGTCTGCATGGGTATAACATCGACGAACATATTCCTTTTTTCTTGATAAGATTTTTAAAAAATAAAAAAATAAAAGAAATTCAGTCAATGCAAATGTCTAATATGTTTGTCTGCATGGATATGACATCGACGAATATATTCCTTTTTTCTTGTTAAGATTTTTTAAAAAATAAAAAAATAAAAGAAATTCAGTCAATGCAAATGTCTAATATGTTTGTCTGCATGGATATGACATCGACGAACATATTCCTTTTTTCTTGTAAAGATTTAAAAAAAAATTAAAATATAAAAGAAATTCAGTCAATGCAAATGTCTAATATGTTTGTCTCCATGGATATGACATCGACAAACATATTCCTTTTTTCTTGTTAAGATTTTAAAAAAATTAAAAAATAAAAGAAATTCAGTCAATGCAAATGTCTAATATGTTTGTCTGCATGGATATGACATCGACGAATATATTCCTTTTTTCTTGTTAAGATTTTTTTAAAAATTAAAAATAAAAGAAATTCAGTCAATGCAAATGTCTAATATGTTTGTCTGCATGGATATGACATCGACGAACATATTCCTTTTTTCTTGTTAAGATTTTTTAAAAAATAAAAAAATAAAAGAAATTCAGTCAATGCAAATGTCTAATATGTTTGTCTGCATGGATATGACATCGACGAACATATTCCTTTTTTCTTGTTAAGATTTTTTTTAAAATTAAAAAATAAAAGAAATTCAGTCAATGCAAATGTCTAATATGTTTGTCTGCATGGATATGACATCGACGAATATATTCCTTTTTTCTTGTTATGATTTTTTAATAAATTAAAAAATAAAAGAAATTCAGTCAATGCAAATGTCTAATATGTTTGTCTGCATGGATAGTACATCAACGAACATATTCCTTTTTTCTTGTTAAGATTTTTAAAAAAATTAAAAAATAAAAGAAATTCAGTCAATGCAAATGTCTAATATGTTTGTCTGCATAGGTATGACATCGACGAACATATTCCTTTTTTCTTGTTAAGATTTAAAAAAAAAATTAAAATATAAAAGAAATTCAGTCAATGCAAATGTCTAATATGTTTGTCTGCATGGATATGACAAAGACGAACATATTCCTGTTTTCTTGTTAAGATTTTTTTTTAAATTAAAAAATAAAAGAAATTAAGTCAATGCAAATGTCTAATATGTTTGTCTGCATGGATATGACATCGACGAATATATTCCTTTTTTCTTGTTAAGATTTTTAAAAAATTAAAAAATAAAAGAAATTCAGTCAATGCAAATGTCTAATATGTTTGTCTGCATGGGTATAACATCGACGAACATATTCCTTTTTTCTTGATAAGATTTTTAAAAAATAAAAAAATAAAAGAAATTCAGTCAATGCAAATGTCTAATATGTTTGTCTGCATGGATATGACATCGACGAATATATTCCTTTTTTCTTGTTAAGATTTTTTAAAAAATAAAAAAATAAAAGAAATTCAGTCAATGCAAATGTCTAATATGTTTGTCTGCATGGATATGACATCGACGAACATATTCCTTTTTTCTTGTAAAGATTTAAAAAAAAATTAAAATATAAAAGAAATTCAGTCAATGCAAATGTCTAATATGTTTGTCTCCATGGATATGACATCGACAAACATATTCCTTTTTTCTTGTTAAGATTTTAAAAAAATTAAAAAATAAAAGAAATTCAGTCAATGCAAATGTCTAATATGTTTGTCTGCATGGATATGACATCGACGAATATATTCCTTTTTTCTTGTTAAGATTTTTTTAAAAATTAAAAATAAAAGAAATTCAGTCAATGCAAATGTCTAATATGTTTGTCTGCATGGATATGACATCGACGAACATATTCCTTTTTTCTTGTTAAGATTTTTTAAAAAATAAAAAAATAAAAGAAATTCAGTCAATGCAAATGTCTAATATGTTTGTCTGCATGGATATGACATCGACGAACATATTCCTTTTTTCTTGTTAAGATTTTTAAAAAAATGAAAAAATAAAAGAAATTAAGCCAATGCAAATGTCTAATATGTTTGTCTGCATGGATATAACATCGACGAATATATTCCTGTTTTCTTGTTAAGATTTTTAAAAAAATAAAAAAATAAAAGAAATTCAGTCAATGCAAATGTCTAATATGTTAGTCTGCATGGATATGACATCGACGAACATATTCCTTTTTTCTTGTTAAGATTTTTTTTTAAATAAAAAAATAAAAGAAATTCAGTCAATGCAAATGTCTAATATGTTTGTCTGCATGGATATGACATCGACGAACATATTCCTTTTTTCTTGTTAAGATTTTTAAAAAAAATTTAAAAAAAAAGAAATTCAGTCAATGCAAATGTCTAATATGTTTGTCTGCATGGATATGACATCGACGAATATATTCCTTTTTTCTTGTTAAGATTTTTAAAAAAATAAAAAAATAAAAGAAATTCAGTCAATGCAAATGTCTAATATGTTAGTCAGCATGGATATGACATCGACGAACATATTCCTTTTTTCTTGTTAAGATTTTTAAAAAAATAAAAAAATTAAAGAAATTCAGTCAATGCGAATGTATAATATGTTTGTCTGCATGGATATGACATCGACGAACATATTCCTTTTTTCTTGTTAAGATTTAAAAAAAAAAAAAAAAAAATAGAAATTCAGTCAATGCATATGTCTAATATGTTTGTCTGCATGGATATGACATCGACGAACATATTTCTTTTTTTCTTGTTAAGATTTTTTATAAAAATTAAAAATAAAATAAATTCAGTCAAAGCAAATGTCTAATATGTTTGTCTCCATGGATATGAACTCTACGAACATATTCCTTTTTTCTTGTTAAGATTTTTAAAAAAATTAAAAAATAAAAGAAATTCAGTCAATGCAAATGTCTAATATGTTTGTCTGCATGGATATTACATCGACGAATATATTCCTTTTTTCTTGTTAAGATTTTTTATAAAAATTAAAAATAAAAGAAATTCAGTCAATGCAAATGTCTAATATGTTAGTCTGCATGGATATGACATCGACGAACATATTCCTTTTTTCTTGTTAAGATTTAAAAAAAAAATTAAAATATAAAAGAAATTCAGTCAATGCAAATGTCTAATATGTTTGTCTCCATGGATATGACATCGACAAACATATTCCTTTTTTCTTGTTAAGATTTAAAAAAAAATAAAAAATAAAAGAAATTCAGTCAATGCAAATGTCTAATATGTTTGTCTGCATGGATATGACATCGACGAACATATTCCTTTTTTCTTGTTAAGATTTTTTAAAAAATTAAAAAATAAAAGAAATTCAGTCAATGCAAATGTCTAATATGTTTGTCTGCATGGATATGACATCGACGAACATATTCCTTTTTTCTTGTTAAGATTTTTAAAAAAATCAAAAAATAAAAGAAATTCAGTCAATGCAAATGTTTAATATGTTTGTCTGCATGGATATGACATCGACGAATATATTCCTTTTTTCTTGTTAAGATTTAAAAAAAAACTAAACAATAAAAGAAATTCAGTCAATGCAAATGTCTAATATGTTTGTCTGCATGGATATGACATCGACGAATATATTCCTTTTTTCTTGTTAAGATTTTTTATAAAAATAAAAAAAAAAAGTAATTCAGTCAATGCAAATGTCTAATATGTTTGTCTGCATGGATATGACATCGACGAACATATTCCTTTTTTCTTGTTAAGATTTAAAAAAAAAATTAAAATATAAAAGAAATTCAGTCAATGCAAATGTCTAATATGTTTGTCTCCATGGATATGACATCGACGAACATATTCCTTTTTTCTTGTTAAGATTTTAAAAAAATTAAAAAATAAAAGAAATTCAGTCAATGCAAATGTCTAATATGTTTGTCTGCATGGATATGACATCGACGAATATATTCCTTTTTTCTTGTTAAGATATTTTTAAAAATTAAAAATAAAAGAAATTCAGTCAATGCAAATGTCTAATATGTTAGTCTGCATGGATATGACATCGACGAACATATTCCTTTTTTCTTGTTAAGATTTAAAAAAAAAATTAAAATATAAAAGAAATTCAGTCAATGCAAATGTCTAATATGTTTGTCTCCATGGATATGACATCGACGAATATATTCCTTTTTTCTTGTTAAGATTTTAAAAAAATAAAAAAATAAAAGAAATTCAGTCAATGCAAATGTCTAATATGTTTGTCTGCATGGATATGACATCGACGAATATATTCCTTTTTTCTTGTTAAGATTTTTTTTTAAATTAAAAATAAAAGAAATTCAGTCAATGCAAATGTCTAATATGTTTGTCTGCATGGGTATGACATCGACGAATATATTCCTTTTTTCTTGTTAAGATTTTTTAAAAAATAAAAAAATAAAAGAAATTCAGTCAATGCAAATGTCTAATATGTTTGTCTGCATGGATATGACATCGACGAATATATTCCGTTTTTTCTTGTTAAGATTTTTAAAAAAATTAAAAAATAAAAGAAATTCAGTCAATGCAAATGTCTAATATGTTAGTCTGCATGGATATGACATCGACGAACATATTCCTTTTTTCTTGGTAAGATTTTTAAAAAAATTAAAAAATAAAAGAAATTCAGTCATAGCAAATGTCTAATATGTTTGTCTGCATGGATATTACATCGACGAATATATTCCTTTTTTCTTGTTAAGATTTTTTTAAAAATTAAAAAATAAAAGAAATTCAGTCAATGCAAATGTCTAATATGTTTGTCTGCATGGATATGACATCGACGAACATATTCCTTTTTTCTTGTTAAGATTTTTTTTTAAATTAAAAAATAAAAGAAATTCAGTCAATGCAAATGTCTAATATGTTTGTCTGCATGGATATGACATCGACGAATATATTCCTTTTTTCTTGTTATGATTTTTTAATAAATTAAAAAATAAAAGAAATTCAGTCAATGCAAATGTCTAATATGTTTGTCTGCATGGATAGTACATCAACGAACATATTCCTTTTTTCTTGTTAAGATTTTTAAAAAAATTAAAAAATAAAAGAAATTCAGTCAATGCAAATGTCTAATATGTTTGTCTGCATAGGTATGACATCGACGAACATATTCCTTTTTTCTTGTTAAGATTTAAAAAAAAAATTAAAATATAAAAGAAATTCAGTCAATGCAAATGTCTAATATGTTTGTCTGCATGGATATGACAAAGACGAACATATTCCTGTTTTCTTGTTAAGATTTTTTTTTAAATTAAAAAATAAAAGAAATTAAGTCAATGCAAATGTCTAATATGTTTGTCTGCATGGATATGACATCGACGAATATATTCCTTTTTTCTTGTTAAGATTTTTAAAAAATTAAAAAATAAAAGAAATTCAGTCAATGCAAATGTCTAATATGTTTGTCTGCATGGGTATAACATCGACGAACATATTCCTTTTTTCTTGTTAAATTTTTAAAAAATAAAAAAATAAAAGAAATTCAGTCAATGCAAATGTCTAATATGTTTGTCTGCATGGATATGACATCGACGAATATATTCCTTTTTTCTTGTTAAGATTTTTTAAAAAATAAAAAAATAAAAGAAATTCAGTCAATGCAAATGTCTAATATGTTTGTCTGCATGGATATGACATCGACGAACATATTCCTTTTTTCTTGTAAAGATTTAAAAAAAAATTAAAATATAAAAGAAATTCAGTCAATGCAAATGTCTAATATGTTTGTCTCCATGGATATGACATCGACAAACATATTCCTTTTTTCTTGTTAAGATTTTAAAAAAATTAAAAAATAAAAGAAATTCAGTCAATGCAAATGTCTAATATGTTTGTCTGCATGGATATGACATCGACGAATATATTCCTTTTTTCTTGTTAAGATTTTTTTAAAAATTAAAAATAAAAGCAATTCAGTCAATGCAAATGTCTAATATGTTTGTCTGCATGGATATGACATCGACGAACATATTCCTTTTTTCTTGTTAAGATTTTTTAAAAAATAAAAAAATAAAAGAAATTCAGTCAATGCAAATGTCTAATATGTTTGTCTGCATGGATATGACATCGACGAACATATTCCTTTTTTCTTGTTAAGATTTAAAAAAAAATGAAAAAATAAAAGAAATTAAGCCAATGCAAATGTCTAATATGTTTGTCTGCATGGATATAACATCGACGAACATATTCCTTTTTTCTTGTTAAGATTTTTAAAAAAAATTAAAAAAAAAAGAAATTCAGTCAATGCAAATGTCTAATATGTTAGTCTGCATGGATATGACATCGACGAACATATTCCTTTTTTCTTGTTAAGATTTTTAAAAAAATAAAAAAATTAAAGAAATTCAGTCAATGCGAATGTCTAATATGTTTGTCTGCATGGATATGACATCGACGAACATATTCCTTTTTTC
>CAUVYP010000331.1:5000-25000 GCA_963556195.1 Sepiola atlantica | reverse complement strand
ATTTACATATATATATATAATATAAAATAATTTATTTATATATAGATATACATACAGGCTGTGCTTCTGCTGCTACTTCAGTCATGTCAAGAATTTTCAGAAATGACGTCATAAAGCAGCGGAACTTTGCAGTGTAAGACAATTCCCTCAACCTTGTTACATATACAAAATGTTCATTATATATATATATATATATATATATATATAGGGTAGATTTTTTTTTAATGCAAACCATTAATTATATTTTCAGATATTAGAATCTAGCTCCAGAAATGAATATTCAACAATGTGTGTCTATATGTACGCGCATTGCGGAAAACCACTTTTATTAGCAAAATTACATTTAAGTAAAAAGAGTTTCAAAATGCATAGGATTTTCTTCATCAGCATATTAAAATTTATTGATTACAATCTGTGGCGCACGCGATGATCCTGAACCCGGATCGAGCAGTGAAAGTGGCTCCGACTTTCTTTATCCCCGCAATAAAGGGTCCATCTTTGCCTGGCATAGAGTTTGAAGATTAAAGAAATGTCGAAATCATAGGTTAGTAGTTAGGATCGAACTTATCTCAGCCTATATATATATATATAGGGTAGGTTTTTAAAAATGCAAACAATTAATTATATTTTTAGATATTAGAATCTTGCTCTGGAAATAAATATTCAACAATGTGTGTCTATATGTACGCATATTGCGGAAAACCATTTTTATTAGAGAGAGAAGAACCAGATTTGATGGTCACTGCCAGAGAGCTTAGGCTGAAATCCTTAGCGATGTCTTTTGTGGATACCAAAGCAGGGATGTGGCTTAGTGGGGAGACCACACAGAACCTATGTCAAGCAACTTGCAGAGGACTCACAATGGTGCTACGAAGACCTACCAGGTGTGATGGAGAATAGGTTTGCGCTCGCATGCGGCCACTGTTTCCTTGCAGCGGGCGCATGCCAGTCGTGGCCTCTCCTGACCGTCACCACAATGTGCAAATCAGCAAGGCCTGGGCTGGACAAGGTGAGAGCGATCTGGAAGTCAAATCTTCCCACCAAGATGAAGCGTGCCTTCTTTGAAGCCATTGATACATCAGTTCTTGTATATGGAAGTAACACCTCAACTTTCACCAAAAAAATGAAAGTAGCACCTCAACTTTCACCAAAAAAATGAAAGTAGCACCTCAACTTTCACCAAAAAATGAAAGTAGCACCTCAACTTTCACCAAAAAATGAAAGTAGCACCTCAACTTTCACCAAAAAATGAAAGTAGCACCTCAACTTTCACCAAATGATTAGAGAAGAAAATTGATGGTGTGTACACTAGAATGCTAAGAGCTGTTCTTAACGGATCCTGGAGAGAGCATCTCATGAGAGAACAACTCTATGGACACCTACCTCGGATCTCAGCCTTGAATGGAGAGAAGAAACAGATTTGCTGATCACTCCTGGAGGATTGAGATCAAATCATCAGCGATGTTCTTCTATGGGTGCCAAAACAAGGATGTAGTTTGTTGGGTAGACCGTACAGAACCTACGTCAAACAACTAACAGAAGACTGACAATGCACCTATGAAGACCTACCTGGTGTGATGGAGGATAGAACGAGACGAGAAAATGATGATGATGATGATGATGATGATGATGATGATGATGATGATGATGATGATGATGATGATGATGATGATGATGATGATGGATCCAATTAATATTTGTTTCATTGGTTAAAGTTTATATTTGTTGGATGAAGGGGAATAACTCTTATTTTATTTCTTTTTATTAATTAATATTTATTTTCAGTTCTACCAAATAACACAATATTCATTTGTAAACGTCGTATTTCTTGGGAATGGGATTCGGGAGCAGCCTCTTTTCTACCCAGGACAAAACAATGAAAATGTCCGAAAAGCAAATAAACATCTTCAAACAAAAACAGGAAAACTCTAGATCCAATGTGAAATACTTCGGTAAAATTTGAAATTATATGCACAGCATATTGGACAAGGGAGGTCACTTTATCTCACTAAGGTTTCATCAAGAGAAACAATTAAGATGCAACTGATGGTTTTGTTTATTAAATTCTTCCCGTTTTATCGGACTTTTTTTTTTCAGCAGTATGAGATATATAGTTTTATTTCTTTTTTCTGTTCTCACTGGAAATTTATGCCTATATAACTATTTATGCCTATATAACTATTTATGCCTATATAACTATCAGAATACCCGTCCCAGGACAGGTATAAGCAATGAATATAGTATTACGCTTTAGATTTTGGTGGCATCCACTATAAATGATAAAGTTTACAAAAATAATAATAATGTGGCCACGTTACTCATCCTGTTGCCTAGAATATATATTCCATAATTCATAATAACAACATGAACATGCATATTATTGACGCGTGCATGGATTAAAATTGATGCATTTTAATCTGTGCTGATGCAGAAAATCATTTGCATTCTGTATCTTTACTTAAATATAATATAACTGATAGCATCAGCATCATCATCATCATCAGCAGCAGCAGCATCATCATCATCATCAGCAGCAGCATCATCATCATCAGCAGCAGCATCATCATCATCATCATCACTATCATCACTATCATCATCATCATCATCATCACTATCATCATCATCATCATCAGCAGCAGCAGCAGCAGCATCATCATCAGCAGCAGCATCATCATCATCACTATCATCACTATCATCATCATCATCAGCAGCAGCAGCAGCAGCATCATCATCAGCAGCAGCATCATCATCATCACTATCATCACTATCATCATCATCATCACCATCATCAGCAGCAGCACCATCACCATCATCAGCAGCAGCACCATCACCAGCATCATCATCATCATCAGCAGCATCAGCATCAGAATCATGATCATCATCAACAACAACAACAACCGGTCTACTTGTTGAATCAAGCCACAATTAATCCTCCGATGAGGATGGGGCCTGATTGTCTAGTTACGATCTAAGTCTTCCACTCCATTCTTGTCTTTGGTAAGGCCTAACAGAATCCATACCCATGACTTTCCTATCACGTTTGATCATGTCCTCCCAGAAAAACTTGGGTCTGCCAAAGATGGTCTTCTCTGCTGGCACATTCAACTGTCAGACTTTAGCAATCCACCCATTGATGCACTCAACGTGCCCCCCAAACCAATGCAGTCTGCTCTTCTGCATGATGTCCATAAGACTTTTCAAGTTGACTTGTGCGAGTAGAGATTCAAAAAGCTATGCTTTGTTCAGGCCTCGCCAAACAGATCCATCTGACCATTGCCTTGTCATTACGGTGCAGTTTGAACTAATGTTTTTAATCCATCTTGTTGGAAGGAAAATACGTTGATATCAAATCTGGGATTTGTCCGATATTCTCTCCCAACTTGGAACTGTTCTCTGGTGTGTCCATATAATATGACATATATATATATATATATATATATATATATATATATATATATAGAGAGAGAGAGAGAGAGAGAGAGATCTGGTGTGTCCATATAATATGACATATATATAATATACATATATACATATATATATATATATATATATATATATATATATATATATACATATATATGTATATATGTATATATGTATATATATATATATATATATGTATATATATATATATATATGTATATATGTATATATATATATATATATATGTATATATGTATATATATATGTATATATGTATATATGTATATATATATATATATATATATATGTATATATGTATATATATATGTATATATGTATATATATATATATATATATATATGTATATATGTATATATATATATATATATGTATATATGTATATATGTATATATATATGTATATATGTATATATATATATATATATATATGTATATATGTATATATATATATATATATATGTATATATGTATATATATATGTATATATGTATATATATATATATGTATATATGTATATATATATGTATATATGTATATATATATGTATATATGTATATATATATGTATATATGTATATATATATATATATATATATGTATATATATATATGTATATATGTATATATATATATATATATATGTATATATATATATATATATATGTATATATATATATATATATATATATATATATATATAGAGAGAGAGAGAGAGAGAGAGAGAGAGAGAGAGAGAGAGAGAGAGAGAGAGATCGATCTCTGGTATGTCCATATAATATGACATATATATAATATACATATATATATATATATATATATAGAGAGAGAGAGAGAGAGAGAGAGAGAGATCTGGTGTGTCCATATAATATGGCAAGTGATTGAAATTGATAAACTTTGAATATACTGATGAAGAAAATCATTTGCATTCTGTATCTTTACTTAAATGTAATCTTACTAATAAGGATGGTTTTAAGAAACGCGTGTACATGAAAAGCGACAGGGTTCAATATTTATTCATGGAGCATAATTAAAATATTTGAAATCATATGTTTTGAAGTTTTTAAATATACACTATTAATTAAATATATATATATATATATATATATTGTGTGTATTTAGGCAGCATTTTTTCATTAAGGCATGTGTTATTGAAGACGACAGAACTCTTCTGTTTAGTGATTCCTTTTTTTATTTTTTCCATTCGTCGAATGATCTTTTTGACGTGTAGATGGAATGAATTGATGAAAGGATCCGTGTGTTTGACTAACGTTTTTGATTCTCTCCGGAATCATCTTCAGGTCTTTAATGGCAAAAATGAATACAAAGCGAGTGAAAGAATGGAATTTCTTAAAAAATACGCCGTCAAACCGTTCGCGTAAAATACGGACGTCTACATTTTAAAATGTGACAATTGAAACAGTTCTTCGTTTATTTATTAATTTTATTTATTATTCTTATTATTATTTTTAATTTAAAATAATGGCTGATTTAATTTTGTCTCGTCTAATAATTATGGAGAAGGAAAATGGGGGAGATAGGCAGTAAGTAATTTTAATAAGATGTCCCTATTTTTTTAATTGTCACCGGTTGATATCACTAAACTAGGCTAAGCATTCCATCTACACGTCAAAAAGATCATTTGACGAATGGAAAAAATAAAAAAAGGAATCACTAAACAGAAGAGTTCTGTCGTCTTCAATAACACATGCCTTAATATATATATATATATATATATATATATATATATATTCTTTGATTTTATTCCATTAGTTGCGACAAAACAAATTTTGTTTCATTGGTGCAAATAGCGACCAACTCATCGGGCTGGTGATGGAATTCAAATGGCCTCTCATGTCCCATGTCACCGTTATAGACAAAGCCCCAACTCTGTCCCCCTCCCCCTCCAATGTATTTTCAATTTTCAATCTCCCATTAAAGTGAAGTTAAAACTTATGCTATTTGAATTCCATCGCCAGCCCGATGAGTTGGTCGCTATTTGCACCAATGAAACAAAACTTGTTTTGTCGCAACTAATGGAATAAAATCAAAAAATATATATTTTGCTCTGAATTTTCATTGAGCACTCTCATAAACCCGGTTTCAACTTCCTTCGGATTCATACCCCCTGGATATTTGTAACAAGTTAATTATATATATATATATATATATATATATATACCGGGATTCCTTGTTAAATACAATATACCTACTTTTAAATTTTACTACTTTTAAATAGTTTCATTAAATAAAATATATATGAATGTCAAAAATAAAAGTTATGTAACAATATGAGAAGATACCTTGTTTCAAAAGGTCAAGTTGCATAGGATACAATGGAAGCATCAACAGAACAAACAGAAATACAAACAATTAAAAAAAAAAAAAATTTTTAATGGGTAGTCACGAGTAAGAAATTGTCACGTTAAAAAAATTTTTTTTAATCTGACACTTTATAAAAAAAAAACTTTTAATGGGTAGTCACGAGTAAGAATTTGTCACGTTAAAAAAAATTTCAACCTGACAATTAAAAAATTTTTTTTTAATCTGACACTTAAAAAAAAATTTTTTTTTAATGGGTAGTCACGAGTAAGAAATTGTCAAGTTCAAAAAAAAATTTTTAATCTGACACTTTTAAAAAAAAATTTTTTTTAATGGGTAGTCACGAGTAAGAAATTGTCAAGTTCAAAAAAAATTTCAACCTGACAATTAAAAAAAAAAAAAAAATTTAATGGGTAGTCACGAGTAAGAAATTGTCAAGTTAAAAAAAATTTCAACCTGACAATTAAAAACAAAAAAAAATTAATGGGTAGTCACGAGTAAGAAATTGTCAAGTTAAAAAAAATTTCAACCTGACAATTAAAAACAAAAAAAAATTAATGGGTAGTCACGAGTAAGAAATTGTGAGGTTAAAAAAAAAATTTTTAATGGGGAGTCACGAGCAAGAAATTTTTAGGTAAAAAAAAATTTCAACCTGACAATTAAAAAAAAAAAAATTTAATGGGGAGTCACGAGCAAGAAATTGTTAGGGTAAAAAAAAAAAAATTTTAATGGAGAGTCCCGAGTAAGTAATTGTCAGGTTAAATTTTTTTTTTTACCTTACAATTTAAAAAAAGATTTTTTTTTAATGAGGAGTCACAAGTAAAACAAATATTCTTTTAACTTGACAATTTAAACAAAAAATATTTTTTTTTTAATGGGGAGTCACAAGTAAGAAATCGGCAGGTTAAAAAAAAAAATTAACCTGACAATTAAAAAAAGGAATTTTTTTACCTGAAAAATAAAAAAAAAAAATTTTTTTAATGGGGAGTTACGATTAAGAAATTGTCATAAAAAAAATTAATGGTAAGTCAAGAGTAACGAGTAAGAAATTTTCAGGTTAAAAAAATATTTAATGTGGAGTCAGGAGAAAAAAATTGTCGGGTAAAAAAAAATTAATGGGAGAAAAAATTGCGGGGTTAAAAAAAAAATTTTAATGGTGATTCACGAGTAAGAAATTGTTTTTATTTGCGGTTTAAAAACAATTTTTTTTTCATTATTGTTCTTAAGAAGAAAGGAAACCTGTTTTTCTTTTTTACAGTTTGTAGTTATTTTTCAACCCTCTCACAATTATCTTCATGGATTTCCATATTATTTCAAAAAATATTTTCACTTTTTTTTTTTAATTTTATTTATTCATTTTTATTTTTTATACTTTTTTTTTATTTTATTTATTAATTTTTATACTTTTTTATTTTATTTATCAATTTTTTTATTTTTTTTTAAATTTTCTTTTTTATTTTATTTATCAATTTTTTTAATTTTTTTAAATTTTCTTTTTTATTTTATTTATTAATTTTTAAAAAAATTTTTTTCATTTTATTTATTAATTTTTTTTTAATTTTAATTTTTTATTTTATCAATTTTTTCATTTTATTTATTAATTACGCCAAAATTTTAAAGCTGAAAAGAGCTACATTTTTACGATGCTATCTTTTCATACACACACACACATACACACACACACATATATATATATATATATATATATATATATATATATATATATATATATATATAAATTAAAAAGGAAACAGACCTAACAACTCAACGTTTCACCTAACTGTTGCGTGGGCATTTCAAGAACGAAAAATGGTGAAAAAGCCCACGCAACTTTTTGGCGAAACGTTGACTTCTGTGGTCTTCCGCTGTCTCCTTTTTAATTTATACCATCGATTATTTTATCCTTTCATCTATTCATACATATATATATATATACATATATATATATATATATACTAATAAATAAATAAAACTGTTGCAAGTTTAGAATTCGACCGACATGAAAACAAAATGAAGAAATATCTTTATGATGTACATACCCGTGACGGAAAACATTTATCGTACAGCAAAAATCACGTAAATTAATCAAATAATTTGTTTTTTTACAAAAGAAAATCAGATTTTATGGATAAACAGGGATTGTTGATATATCGACGCCATATTGGACAGTGTTTGCCGGCCAAATTTGAGTCATCTCCCTTGGCTGGCACAGGTACGTGCATCGCAAGGACATATGCTTTCCGTCACGGGTATGTGCATCGCAAGGACATATGCTTTCCGTCACGGGTATGTGCATCGCAAGGACATATGCTTTCCGTCACGGGTATGTGCATCGCAAGGACATATGCTTTCCGTCACGGGTATGTGCATCGCAAGGACATACGCTTTCCGTCACGGGTATGTGCATCGCAAGGACATATGCTTTCCGTCACGGGTATGTGCATCGCAAGGACATACGCTTTCCGTCACGGGTATGTGCATCGCAAGGACATATGCTTTCCGTCACGGGTATGTGCATCGCAAGGACATACGCTTTCCGTCACAGGTATGTGCATCGCAAGGACATATGCTTTCCGTCACGGGTATGTGCATCGCAAGGACATACGCTTTCCGTCACGGGTATGTGCATCGCAAGGACATACGCTTTCCGTCACGGGTATGTGCATCGCAAGGACATATGCTTTCCGTCACGGGTATGTGCATCGCAAGGACATACGCTTTCCGTCACGGGTACGTGCATCGCAAGGTCATCTCCCTTGGCCGTCACGGGTACGTGCATCGCAAAGATATTTCGGTGCTTATGCAGATGAGCGGCCACAGTAAAAAATTATTTAAATAAAAAAAAAATATTACATACTTATTAAGCATTATAATCTTACTCACTGGACAAAAAAGTAGAAAAAAATATCCACTAGAACTTTAATTAAAAGTATTTTTCAATTCTGCGTATCGTAACAGCGATTCGTTCACAGCGACTTCAGTTTGTTTCTAAAGAAAGAAGATTTCGCAGGGGAGATAATCAACTTGCGAAATCATAATAAAAAACAACATGGCGTCTCTGCGAACGAATCGCTGGTACGATACGCAGAATGGAAAAATACTTGTAATTAAAGTTCTAGTGGATAATTTTTTCTACTTTTTTGCACAGTGAGTAAGAAGATAACGCTGAATAAGTATATAATATTGTTTTTATAAAAAGATGATTTTTTACTGTGGCCGCTCATCAGCATAAAGCACCGATATTTCTTAATTTTATTTTTTTTCATGTCGGTCCAATTCTAAACTTGCACCTTACAATTATATAAACATTAGAACAGTATACGCGGATTAACCAGCGTTCCGGTGTTAGTCAATCTCTACGAGATTTCGAAATCAACTAAATTGTCCCTTATGAAATAAAACAAAAAAATAAAACAGAAAATAAAACAGAAATAAAACAGAAAATAAAACGGAAAATCGGGCGTTACAAATTTACTTCTTTTAATTTTATTGGCCGATTTTCAGTTTTATTTTCTGTTTTATTTCTGTTTTATTTTTGTTTTATTTCTGTTTTATTTCTGTTTTATTTTCTGTTTTATTTTTGTTCTATTTCTGTTTTATTTTTGTTTTATTTTCTGTTCTATTTTTGTTTTATTTTCTGTTTTATTTCTGTTTTATTTTTGTTTTATTTCTGTTATATTTTCTGTTTTATTTTCTGTTCTATTTCTGTTTTATTTTCTGTTCTATTTTTGTTTTATTTCTGTTATATTTTCTGTTCTATTTTCTGTTTTATTTCTGTTTTATTTCTGTTTTATTTTGTTTCATTTTTGTTTTATTTCTGTTTTATTTTCTGTTTTATTTCTGTTTTATTTTCTGTTTTATTTTCTGTTTTATTTCTGTTTTATTTTCTGCTTTATTTCTGTTTTATTTTCTGTTTCATTTCTGTTTTATTTTCTGCTTTATTTCTGTTTTATTTTCTGTTTTATTTTCTGTTCTATTTTTTTTTATTTCTGTTCTATTTCTGTTCTATTTCTGTTTTTTTGGGGGGGGACAATTAAATATTTAGTTGATTTCACAATACTGTAGAGATTTACTAACTTCGAAACGCTGGTTACTCCGCATATATTGTTCTAATGTTTCTATAATTTCATTTATTTATTTATAAAGCTCTACTTTGTATGGAGCACTTTTGAAAAAAATATTGATTTTAAGTTCATTTTATCAATTTATTTGAACTTGGTTTTTTTTTTTAAGTTCACCTCAAACAAGGCACAATGCCACTGAGACGTACGGGGCTACTATGAATTATGGGAATCCTATATGGGGAGTTTTACAGCAGGATACTTGTTCACATTACATTTAAATGTCTGTATCTTAGTACGGTCAGGGAAACAGGAAGCAGGAATGGAATTCCAAAGGCTAGCAGTACGAGGAAAGAAGCTATTAGAGTAGAAAGCTCTCCAGCATTTGGTGACCTCAACAGTGAAGGGGTGGGATCTTGCTGACTGATGGGTGGATCGGGGGTATTTACGTAGAGGGGGTACCAGTGCATTTTATTAAAGTACAGGGATGCAACATTGCGGCGATGGGGCAGAGGCTGGCGCATGCTTGATAGTAAGGCGCCTATTCGATTAGGGACCCTTTTTTGGATCCTGTCCAAGAGGGAAAGGCTAGCATTTGGTGCACCAGCCCAGATGTGACAATACTCCATGCTGGTATATATATATATTCATTCCGTCACGGGTACGTAAATCACACAGATATTTCTCAGTTTATCTTATTTTTTTTCTCCATGTCTCGGTAATTCTGGATATGCACCAATTAAATGTGTGGCCTTTATTTGGAAATAATTAATTTATTAAAAAATCTTTAAAAACATTAATAAAAAAAAAAATTGAGAAAGAGGGAGGGGGGTGGGCAGACAAAGCTCGTTGAATATCTCGAATCCAAAAACAACTTTTATCAAAGAGTGGGAAATATCATCCCTCTTTTTGGTTTTCCAGGCCATTCCATCATTGTGATTTTGATTAATCCGCCGTTTCGCAGCCAATATGGCAGACAATGAATCGTTTGCATTTTTTTTTCGACCTCACAAATAAGTAAACCCAAATAAATTGTTTTGGACTAATTTCAAATTTACCTTAAATTATTTTAAAGGAAAATACACTTGGGAAATTAGTCAAAAACAATTTATTTGGGTTTACTTACTCATTTGTGAGGTCGGAAAAAAAAATCAGAAAAATGCAGACGATTCATTGTCCGCCATTTTGGCTGTGAAACGACGAATCAACCGAGATTTAATTTAGAAATTCAAAATGAATAGTGGAATTAAAAAATAAAGTTACATAAACGAATTAGGCGATAAAATTGAATTCAATGTTTTGACATTGAATTGCGAAGCGAAATCTAGTTCAAGGGCTGACGAACGCTTGTGGTCAACAAAATGCGAACTGAACGAACGCTAAAAAGCAAATGGCGTTAATTGCTACTCTCTTTCTTTCTTTCTTTGTGTCGTTTGGATACGCATTCCTTGTCACTCACTAGAGGCACGGAAGTCTCGCAGAAGCACGTTAACTGAAGACTCCAACCAATCGGAAACTAGCACGTCAGTGAGCAACGCAAACTTCATGACCCCTAAAAAAGAACGAGGAGAGTTTGCATCTTTCTCTTTTTCAGCAGACAGACCTCGAAGGAACTCACAAGAAGACGTTCTGTTGGCCGGGGCAAAAAAGGAACACTGCAGAAGTACGTACAAGCTTGCGCAGACGCATACATACACAGTAGCAGGACAAGGTAACAAACTTACACACACACCCACACACACAGACACACACACATAGATCACATAGTGCGTGTATGTGCATATGTGGCTAACAAATAGATATACACATCCTTAGGCCCCTAGTGTTCGCATAGTTACATTTAAAAATATGAATCTCAAGCATAAAATCCTTCTACCAAAATAAATGGAGTCGGCATCAAATAACCCAAAAGGGTTGATATGCCGTAAAAAAAAACAAACATTTTTAAATTTAAATTTAAAAGGTTTAATAAAAACTAACAACTGATTATAATTTTTTGCGTGTCTTTGAAGCACGGTTGTCATACAACAGTCCCGTGTAGTATTGTTGTACTCCGTAAGGGCGGTTAGGGTTAGGGTTAGTTTGGCAGTAAGGGGCAGACACTTGTATAGTCCCTTTCTTCACATTCACAGATGGTTGGGTGAGTTTAGCAGCTCCATTAGATCATAGCAACCTTTGATTGCCCCATCCCGTTCTCAGGCAGTTGAGTGTTTTCTTCTGAACCGCGAGGTAGGGCCTCAGAAGAGCGGGGATTCCCATATCAGAAGGAGTGGGGGCCATTCTCTAGCGGTCTGGTTGTACTGTCCATTTATTGAATGCAACACTGCTCCATCTAGACTGCCATTTCTTACATATATATACTGGGATGTTTGTCCTTTTGACTAAGATCAAATTGTAGTATCTGTTCCGATGGATACTGCACCCCATAAACTGGTATTGTCTTGGCCTTCGGGTCTTGATTTACGCCAGTCTATGGGTCTGTCCTGTGCAGTTCTATGAGGTCCACCCTCCCAGGCTTTGCCTCCCCTCTTTGGGGAGGAGTAAGTTTATTGCTTACTGTCTGAGGCACCTCTACCGGGGAATGCCGACGGGGCTGCCCAGGCAATTTTTAAACCCCACTTTCCCGACCCGACCTTGGGTCACATCTTACTTGTGGGAGTAAGATAAAAACTGGCCTTGTGCCTAACTCCCGGAGAGGAGTAAATCAATACTCGGATGTTTGTCTTGACGTCTGCGTATGAAAATTTAAATTTGTTGTTGCGGGGCTCTTTTTTGGTGAGGACTTAGTTGCCAACCAAATCCATAGAGATGCCGACTAGACATTATCCTCGAGTGTGTTCGGTCTCTCTGTACAAGGGTTTGTCAGGACAACCCGATATGAGGATACTTCACCCTATAAGTAAACTCTGACCAAATATCAAAATAACATAGTATTCAAAGCCCAAATAAAAACCCTTCCTCAGCGTGGTAGAGGGGAATGGGGTACAGTTAACCCCCTTATGATGTAGGGCTCCCCTAAGTCCAACACTTCCTCAGCGTGGTAGGGGGAGTGGACAGAGTGTAGTATCAGAGCTACCCCATTAAATGAGCTCTAGTGAAAAATCCAGGAGGAGCCAGCATCAGGATCCGTCGTCCTCAGGTCGTCTCTGCTTCTGCGTGTGGTAAGCAAAGACAAGTCAGGTGCAGAACCGCAAATCAATGGATCGAGAGTGACAACGTTGCTTCTGCGTCACTTCCTTTGTGTTTTCTGGGCCAAACCTTCCCCGACTTTGGATGCAACTGCTGATTTTAATAGCAGGGATCTGAGTAGCCAATAGCACAAAAAAAAAGCTGAAATTAAGTCCACAAATTAAATTTGGCAACCATCACGTGGTCCCTCCTGTGAATAACCGATTCTAGAAAGAATCGGGGAACCCAACGCCAACAATGGAACAACAGGATCAAGCCGGTCAAAAAAGTTCCGACCGTGCTGACAACGTTGCTTATGCGCAATGCCTTTGTATGTTTTTAGCCAAACCTTCCCCAACTTTGCATGCAACCGCTGTACCTTGCCGTTCTCGGTGTCAGGGCTAAAACCCTGCAATCATGCAGTTTAACGAACAGCTGCAAATAACGAGGAGGACTTCATGCAGACCATACAATCTTTGTGAGCTCTACGCAGAAGGCTGACTGGTTTAACAACAACAAGCCGGTCCAAAAAATCCCAACCGTACTGATCCACGCCCATAACTTCTGCACCATTCCTTTTGTGTTCTTGGCCAAACCTTCCCCGACTTCAGATGCAACTGCTGAACCTTGCTGTTTTTGGTGTCAGAAGTAAAACCCTGCAACCTTGCTGTGACTTAAATTTTTAAAACGGTGGGCACATAGTTGCCAACCCAAGCATATAATTATATATATATATATATATATATATAAATATATATACATATTTGAATAGATTTTTGTAGGTACAAAGTTTTAATAAACATTCAAATAATGTTAGACGCACTGCCATTATTATCTATAGTGAGGATTTTTTTAAATTTTATAATTTATATTATAAAAGAGGAATAAAGAACCACGAGAAGGGGAACAAAGATGAATCACTTCGTAACTTTCTTTTTTTTCTCTATGAGGATGTTTTTTTTTTAAACGAGTATTAAAAAAAAAAGAAGGTAAAAAATAAATAAAATTACCGAGACGTCTTTCAGTTGACACTTTTCAAGGTAATCGTCGACTACGAGGAGGAAATCACGATTAAAAACATGATTCCCCCTCGTAGTCGACGATTACCTTGAAAAGTGTCGACTGAAAGACGTCTCGGTAATTTTATTTATTTTTTACCTTTTTTTTTCTCAATACTCGTTTATAAAAAAAGGAAATCCTCATAGCAAAAGAAAAAGTTACGAAGTGATTCATCTTTGTTCCCCTTCTCGTGGTTCTTTATTCCTCTTTTATGAAATAAATCATAAAAAAAATCCTCACTATAGATAATAATGGCAGTGCGTCTAACATTATTTGATATATATATATATATATATATATATAAACAATAAATGAAAATTTAAAGATAAATGCGGTATCTTTAAATAATGATCTATCGTGATAATGGAAAGCTCAATATACTGGATAGAGCAATAAATCAAGAAAATGGATGATGAAAATAAAAATTGGAAGAATTACTAATTTTATTAAATCAAAGTGTAGTATCTGTACCTATATTAAGATTTTAATCCGGAAAATTGAAGGGATCAATACTAAAATAACCAGACAAAAATTGTCGGTTATTTTTAGTAAAAGTTCAAGAATTTATCTTTGAAAATCCATGGATTAAGGATTTGAGATTTCTTCTTTTCGAACTTTTGATGACTTAATAAAATTTGTATTTCTTCCAACTTTTATTTCCATCATTCTTTTTATTATTGATGTGTGTGTTTTTGTTGTTGTTTTATTTATATACTATACAATTAAGATTTAATTGAATAGTACCCGGGTTTCTTTAAGCCAACCCTCTACTAGTCCAAATACATAGAACAAAAAAGAATGTTCATCCGCCATGAAAATGAAGAACAAAGATCTAGAAACTCTTTTTAAAAAAAAAAAGAGGGGAGGGGGGGGAATGCTTCCTCATTGCCAGTGCTAATCATTCTTCGCCATGTTAACCTCATGAAACCCGGGTACCATTCGATAGATTCTTAATTGTATACAAATTAAAAAACATTGCTCTTGTACTACAATTGAGCATTGTGATTTTTTTTTTCTTCTGAGAAGAGGTATCCACTAATATATAAATACATTATATATATATATATATATATATATATATATGTATATATACATAAGGAGAATATTTAAAATAAAAAAAATTGAAAACCTGGACAATGCAAATTATTTGTTTTTAAAAATAAATTATTTCCTTTAAAGTAAATAAATAATTAATTTTAAAAAACATTGCATTGTCCAGGTTTTCAAAATATTTTTTAAAAAAATATTCTCCTTATTATTGCCATTTCAGCAACGCTTCAATGTGCGACTTTTCAAACTACATTATATATATATATATATTTATTCTATAATGTAAAAGGCAGTTGTTTGTGTATGCGTGTATGTTCAGTTAAAAGTAAAAAAACGACAAAACAAACACCTACAAAGTTGGTATTTTCTTGATCAGCGTTGCCCCGTCTGAATAATATCTACAATTTAGAAAAAAATATTTATTCTTTGACCCTAATCTGGCACAGATTTCGTCAGAGAAAGGGGGTGGCGATTTTCCAGCCATTTCATGTACTAACTAAAGAGAAGTAACTTCATTTTTTATCAAGGAGTTACTTCCCTTATGCTGACTCATTCCTTAGGGAATATAAGGGAGATGTGTGTGTCTGTGTGTGTATGTCCATCTAAAGAGGAATCAGCTGGGTCTTATACTGACTGTTAATAGAGACAGGGATGGCGGAAAATATTTTGATATTCAAGGAGCGACACCCTTCTAATTTATATATATATATATATACGTATATATATATACGGGGTAAGGTACACGATAAGTTATGAAAATGAAATGCTGTGGTAGACAATATGTGTGAAAAAAAAGACAAATGGAAAACAGGTTAAAGTGCAGGAGAAAAACAAAAACTAGAGATTTGACCGGTTTTGTTCGCATTAACGAACGTCTTCAGAAGACAGAAATAAAAGTTGGAAGAAATATAGATTTTATTTCTGAAGACGTTCGCTAACACGAACGAAACCGGTCAAATCTCTTGTTTTTGTTTTTCTCCTGCATTTTAACCTGTTCTCCGTTCATCTCTTTTTTTCACACACACACACACACATATATATATATATATATATATATATATATTTGTATACTTAGGCAGCATTTCTTCGTTGATGCATGTTTGATTAAACAACAGGGACAATTCCTGTTTGTTTCTTTTTCGATCAATCTTTTCATGTAGACGGACTAATGATCTAATGTTCTGTTCGCGTCTGAACTCGCCAAAACTGCTAACGTTTTCAACTCCCATGAGTCTTCATCAGGCACGTGAGGAGTTATGCAAATTAAAATTGGGAGTCGAAAACGTTAGCAGTTTTGGCGAGTTCCTGTTCACACTCGAACAGAACATTAGATCATTAGTCCGTCAACATGAAAAGATGGATCAAAAAAAAAAAAGAAGAAAAAAACAGGAATTGTCCCTTTTGTTTAATCAAACATGCATATATGTGTATATATATATATAATTATTTTATTTATACATACATCTACAAAAATCCGCGACACTGGCATGTCGATGTTATCGATCAGCAGCTGTTAGAAAGAGATCTCATAAGGCAGAATAAAAATCTGATCCTTCCTGTAGGTCATATTTGGAAAGACGTTCTTTCCAATTATGAGCTACGGGAAAGATCATTATTCTTACTGATGAAGTCTCAACTTTTAACAGCTGTTGATCGATAACATCGACATGCCAGTGTCGCAGATTATGTACATGTATGTGTAAATAAAAATAATCATATATATATAAAAGCTTTATTTGATATTGAGCACTTTTTATTAGCTCGGTTGAAACTCTTTGGATTTTTATCCTGTGGGTACCTGGATTACTATAAAACAGTAATTTTTGGACCTTTCTTTTCTAAAAACAGAAAGAACGTCTGGGGGGGGGGGGTTCTCTGAATATCAAAATATATATTCTCCATCACCTTGGAGCGTAAGTGACAGATTTACTTAAAAATAAAGATACATTTTCGAAGAAAAATATTGCATATATTGCCTCCAATTATTTCACTGTTTCGTATTTTTTTCCGCATTGCAAACAGACTCATTATATATATATATATATATATATATATATATATATATATGTGTGTGTGTGTGTGTGTATCGAGGCAGCATTTTTTCTTTAAGACATGTATTATTAAAAATAACCGACAATTTTTGTCTGGTTATTAACAAAATTAATTTTAACACTAGTACTAATATACTTAAATGCTTATAATACCTAATAAATATAGTTTCATATTTTAATTTTCCCGCCATAATTAATTATAAATCTCACTCCAGGTCTTTACCTGTTTGTCATTATTCCACTGACGATGGACCCAGACGGGTCAGAAAGTACTCTGGACCAACATGTACATTACGATAGTTTCATCAGCCAATTTCCTTCCGAGATTAAGATTTTAATCCGGAAAATTGAAGGGATCAATACTAAAATAACCAGACAAAAATTGTCGGTTATTTTTAATAATAATTCAGTTTTCACAGATCTGATTTGCAGTGAGAGGAGGGGCGTCAAATAAAAATGACAAAAAAAAAAAAACTAAATATACAGGAGAGAATGTTTAGTCTTAAAATAAAAAATAAATAAAAAAAAAAAAAAAAATTAAAATAAAAAATAAAATATAAATTAAAAAAAAAAAAATAAATGAATCAAAAATAAATGAAAAATAAAAAATAAATAAAAAACACACAAATAAAAAAAACACACAAATAAAAAAACACACAAATAAAAAAACACACAAATAAATAAAAAACACAAATAAATAAAAAACACAAATAAATAAAAAACACAAATAAATAAAAAACACAAATAAATAAAAAACACAAATAAATAAAAAACACAAATAAATAAAAAACACAAATAAATAAAAAACACAAATAAATAAAAAACATAGGGTCAATTTTTAAAAAAACTTTTTATTAAAATGTTTTTTTTTTAAACTGAAAAAAAAAAAAATATAAATAAATAAAACATTAAAGAAATAAAAAATAGATACAAAACAAAAAGAGACAAAAGAAATAAAAATATAAAAAAATGACCCACCCATCCCACCTTAAAAATATTTTTTAATTCTTTTTTAGTCAAAAATTTGCAGTACTGCAGATTCATTAAGAAAAAAAAAAAATGGGTCCATACCTTAACACCCCCCCCTCTATAAAAAAAAATAAAAAAAATTTACATTTTTTTTTTCTTTATTTTAATAATGGCCCAGCCATAAAATTTGAGGCATTTATTTATTTTTTTTTGCATTTTTTAAATTTTTTATGAAAAAAAAAAAGTGAAGGCAGGGGAGGGGATTCCTTTGAGTAACTTTTTCACCCCTGCCTGCACTAAGTCCACACTAGGTGGCACTACTAAGCAGCAGTCGAGATCCCATATTAACTTGTTTGGGTACACTCAAGTAAGTTACGTTCATACATGCAGCGTTTTGAGAATAAATAAATATATATATATATATATATATATATATAAGTAAACAATAGTATTTTAAATTCCAATGACCAAGTCTTTATTCATTTTTACTTGCCGAATTCCAAAAATACTTCAATGTAACTTGACAACTGTTTCGCACACAAACGAACAACCAGGAATAAACATACAATTAGCAGGATCTTTCGCTCATGCAGCTCAGCAGAAGACCAACTTCCAGAAAAAAAATCCGGCACTTCTTTAGTTTAGCTGTGAATCAGAATTTATTTGTTTTCAATTTTGAAAACAGGGGCAGACAATCAACCGGAAGTAATATAGAATTTTAAGTTTTTATCCAAAACAATCAATAAAGCGAACCAACAATAATAAATCTGTGGATGTAAATTTCAGTTCCCTTCCGCACGGGCATGTCTCGGTGGACGAAATCAGTCTGGGTGCCTGCAAAAAGTCAATAGTTTTTGCGGGCTCGTTGGTTAAATTATTAATTCATCGCAGATTGGGGTCATTAAGATCCATTTGTCTGAATTACTTCCGGTTGATTGGATTAGGAGTGAATTTAACTCTTCAAAATTGATTTCTGATTCACAGCTAAACTAAAGTGCCAAAAAATTTCATTAAAAAAACTATACCAGAAAATTTTAATAAATTTTAATTATAAAATTTGACCTAAAAAAGATGTTATGTGACTTTTTTTTTCTTTTTTTTTTTTAAATGATGATGCATAGAAGTGAAACCTGACCACTGAGGGTTGAGGACATGCGTTGCATGGAGAGAAATGGGTAAAAGATAGACAGTCTACTTGATGGTGGCCTACGGTTATGAATTTGGAATAGCCGCCATCGACCACCATCAAGTGCACTGTTTGTATAATTTAAAACTTTATAAAAACAAAGAGTTTGTCTGATTTTTTTTATCAAACAGTGAACATTGATTTTTTTTTTATAAGGGAAAACTTTATCAAAAGAAAAGTTACTTAAAAATAATGGTAAAAATAATTGTTACTCTCGGTTGATTGGGTTAGGAGTGAATGGAACTCTTCAAAACTGATTTCTGATTCACAGCTAAACTAAAGAAGTGCCGAAAATCCTCAAGCACAAAATTTTTTCATGCATTTCCCATAGAAATCAGTTCCTTAAAGGTACCAAGGATTCCATTCATAGACAACCGGCCATTTTGTATTTATAACACCAACAGCTACATGAACGAAAGGTCCTGGTAATTATATACTAAATCACGATTGTTTGTGCGCAAAACACTTGTCAAGTTACATCGAATTATTTTGAAATTCGGCAAAAAAAAAAAAAAATGAATGAAGACTTTGTTATTGGAATCTAACATACAATTGTTTACTTATATATGCTCTGTTGTTAAATGTTGACACTCATCGAGCTTTTACATTGAACAGTTTGGGTAACTTTTCTAAAAAATATATACACAAATGTGTGTGTGTGTGATTTTACAGAAGTTAAGGTCGTCTCATGATATC